>OVBE01000677.1:4390-46010 GCA_900406425.1 Iberis pinnata | reverse complement strand
TGAACAACAAGTTCGAATCATTGTCTACTCATGTGAAGAAGTTAGATGTACAAGTGGTTCAAACTTATGAAGCACTTAAAAGAAACGCTAGTATGCTACCAGGAAAGGTTGAAGATAATCCCAAGGGGTGTTGCAAGGCAATGAATTCAAGTTCTGATGGAAATGATGAAAAGTCTGCAAAATTTTCAGATTTTCAGAATATGAGAAGTGATGGAGAGGTTCAGACCGATCGATCCAAGGAGGGATCGATTGATCCAAAATTACGAAAAATCCCAGAAGCTTTAGACCGATCGATCCAACCGGTCTGGAAAATGACGAAAGAAATGATCAATCGATCCATTCTAGATCGATCGATCCATCAGATCAAATTCCAAAAAGTAAAGAGATCGATCGATCGACTCAAGGATAGATCGATCCACCTCTGAAAGCTGCACCAAACTCAAAGCAACTTGCAAAAGTTCAGACCTCATGCGCCAATAGACCTCAGGTTCCTGAACACATGTACTATGATGCTATTTCTCAGCAATTTCTTCCATTAAGAAGACTTCAGAAGTTAGAGGACCCATGCAAATTCATGATTCCAGTAAAGGTTAAAGGAGTCCTCTTCAAATAATCGTTGTGTGACATTGGTGCTAATGTTAGCGTCATGTCAAAAATGGTTGCTGAAAAGCTGGGACTTAAGGATATCAGACCTTCGGGAATGTCATTTGCTTTGGCTAACAATTCTGTGGTGTCTTCTAGTGGTTTCGTGGCTGATGTGATGGCGCAACTAGGAGAATGTATAGTCCTTGTTGATTTCCATGTCTTTGACACGAGTGGGAATTCTGAAGGATCGTTAGTTCTAGGGAGACCGTTCTTAGCTTCAGTAGGAGTTGTCATGCACGTCCCCAAGAAGCGAATTTATATCACTAACATCCTGAAAACGTACTACTACCCCTTAGTACCCTACATACCTACATCAATGATCATCATGATCAAAGAGGTAAAAGCGGTGCAAGCTTCTCAGACCAAGTCTGAAGACTCTAATGCCAAGGTCTTACACAAGGAATCTCAAGTTCCGATCGAGGTTTCAACCCCAAGAATCAAGAAGAGGGGGAAGATAAACTTGCTGAAGATCAATGAGAATGCTGAGTTGGATCTGACTGATCAAGGAAAAGAAAGGGGTGCACCAAAACTAGCTTCAAAAGACAAGGGTAAAGGTGAAGGAAGAAAATTCACATGAATTTGATTCCCAAGTCATTGAGTGAAGAATGAGTTGAGTACAGGGTGAGGAGTAAGGGTTTCAAAAACCTTTCTCTAAGGTTAGGATTCCTTTTGTTCAAGGTCTTAAAGAAAAGGGAAAGGATTCTAAGAAGGCAGCAATGAATAGGATGCTGAAGCTGCCAATCTCAGAGATGGATGGTATAACTATTGCATGGAATGGATCTGAATTAGATTCAACATATAAGGTAAGTGAGTCTAGCTATAGACGTTAAATAAAGCGCTGAGTGGGAGGAAACCCACTAATTTGATTTTTCTTCTTTGAGTTTTGCTTAGAGTCAGTCCTAATTAGTTAACTACTCTATTAATTTTTAGTTTTGAGTTTAAGAGCTGTTTCAGGAAAATTCAGAAATTTAGGTCGAACATACCGATCGATCGATCCATCTATGGATCGATTGATCCATGCCCATGGATCATTTAATACGTTATTAGAGATCGTTCGATCCGTTGAACGATCCATCGTAATAAAATTCAGCCGGATTTTGTTCCAGGTAAGTACTGAAATTCTTTTGAACTATTCGTCTCACCTAGTTATTTTATGGTCATTATTCCTTATCTTGGATTTATTTTCACACAGGGACGGTGTGATTTAAGTCTGGGGGAGGGAGTATAGTTACTAACCTTATTTGCGTCTTTTTGATATTTCATTAGTTTGGTGAAAATTTTCAAAAAATTTTCGTTTTTGAATTAGCCGTGTCTAGTCGAGTCAAAGGAACAATGACCAGAATCTGTGATGATAACCAACCTAGTGTGAGTATAGTATTGATCTCTTTAGATTACTGTCTTAGATTTAACTAATATGTTTAGGATTGGAACCCCATTGCTGATTTTTTTGTTTTTGAAAGTCTGGATCTTTTGGATTGTTGATGATTTGATGCTAGCTCTGCTATGATAGGACTTAAATTGAACTTAGTTTCTCTTGCTTTTGGTGGTAAAATAATTTGAAAGTTAAGTACCTTGCTCTTTGGTGTTCTGTAAAACCGACAAGTTCTTTTAGTATGATTCGGATCCTTTCTCTCTCCCTTCAGAAAAAACGGTTCAGAAAAAGGGTTGAAATCGTGACCTAGAAGTCCGTAGTCAATCCCATCGAATTGCCGTCTGCTTAAAAAGTAAAAAGAAAAGAAAAGCAGTAACCAAAAAAATAAAAAGAAGTGAGAAAGAAGAAAAAAGGGTCAAGAACATAAGTCGATTGATGCTTTGTTTGGTATGTGCATTTTGACAGAAGAGGTTTTTGTGCGCATTGAATCGATACCCCATAGGTAAGAATACATCTATTTTAAATAAATTGAACATAATGAGCTGGTTGAGATGACTTGATAGTTTGATTGATGTTGGATTTAGAGTAGGAAACATGCCCTTAGCTATGTGGTGGAGAACAATTCTTTCATAGTGGTTGTTTAAGATCAATGTCTTTTAAGTTTTGATATTTATGCTTAAGGTTGCTGAGATTCTGAGAGTTTCTATGTGGTTTAAAACCTTTTCTCTAGATGGAGTCTTGCTTCACTTGAGGACAAGCAAAGATCTAAGTCTGGAGGAATTGATATCACTCGATTTTGATGTCTTTTAGTGGGTATTTATACTTGCTATTTGTCATCATTCGAGTATTTTCTATGTGTTTTTGGTATATTTTCATGATTCTAGGTATTTTGGACGTTCTTGAGCATCAAGGTGGATGTGTGCACAAAATGGATGCGAATTGACGAATGCAGAAGCAGAGTTCAACAGAAGATCCAAAATTTGATCGACATTTGGAGATGTTTCTATGAATGGAATGGGCTGAGATTTTAACTCAAACTGGCCACATGAGTTAGCTTTCATATGAAAGTGATTTGAGGTCAATCTATCAAAACAATCAAAAGATATGGCGATTTCACTGAAGACTGGTCAAGTTGTCTCGCAGAAGAAGCATGTGCAGCACGTGATGGAGTAGATCGATCAAATCAGGTTGGATCGATCGATCCACATCGATCTGTATGCTCGAGATTTGTTGAATATTTCCAAAAAGACGTTTTCGTCCTCAAGACTTATCATTGGTTTTTCTTATTAGGTTTTATTCTTTTTTGAAATCTGTATAAGTTAGAAGCTTAGGTTTATTTTTAGACATACAAAATACAATTCACAACACAATTCATTATTTTTGAGAGCTTTTTTGAGAGAGACGAATCCTGACACCTGTATTTGGAGAAACATTTCGAACTCTCTTTGTTAGGTTTTAGGGATTTCCCAGGGAAAAAAGGTTTTGATGGTTAGGGTTTGACTTTAATGGATTCAATTTGTTAGGTTCTTAGTCTAGATTTGTTATCATTTTTTGAATTAGCTTGATCATCTAGTTCATGATTTTAGGTTAATAAATACAAAGGGATTTGGTTTATTTAATCACACATAGTCTATATGAATAAGTATCTTTGCTTACGGGAGTATTTTCTTTGAATGCTTATGAACACATCAAATCTGTAATCACTGCATGATTTAATTTTCTGATTTATAGATCTAAGATTTCGGGAGAAGTTAGTCTTTTTTTCTAGAAATTTTATCATAAGGATCTAATACTTCGGGAGGAGATTAGTCTATTATCATCTTTTGAGTTGAGAATTATTTTCATTGTTAATCTTGCTCGTCAACCTGAACCTCAAACCTGAATACCTGTGGAACTTCCCTATCGCCTAGCGTTTTAATTTATTGGTTTACATTCGCTTTTAATTATTCACTTTACTTTTCAACCGTTTCGAAAACACTCCCTCTTTTATTCTATCTTAGCTAGAATCGATTTTTAACTGAGAGTCGTACTATCTAGTCTATGTGGGATTCAATCATTTACTATACTATGTTGATCTGTTCTCTGCAGTTTAGTTTTAGGATTAAAACCTGAACCTATCAACTGCAAAGAACCAGAGAAGATATGGAAATTCAAGTGCAACATGTTGTTCACATTGCCAACATGGAGCGCAAAATGGCGAGGGAAGAGCATGAAAACGCTAGGAATCATGCTAAGTACTCTCGAAAACGTTCGGATATAAGGAGAGGAAAACGGGGTGAGATAGAAGAAGAAAACTGATGTCTCTGTATTTTGATGGTTTTTAGAAGTCATTTAGGATCAATTTTTAGGTCTTTTGGTGTACATATGTCGCATTGATAGATGTTATTGGCAAGTTTGTGATTTTTAGGGATTTTTGCATTAGTATTTGCATATACATGCATTTTGGAGATTTTTCATGACTTTCAAGAGCTTTTAAGATGATTGTTGCGAATTTGGAGAAGTAAAGGAAAATGCGTGGAACGGAACCAGCTCAAGCGTAGAACAAGTCAGGATTCAACCAGACCAACGAGCGAAGACAAAGATGGCTCGATCACAATCTCAGCCTTTGGCTCGATCCCGTGATCGAGCTAGGCCATCCATTGGCTCGATTACCATCAAGCCAAAGTCATTGAGCCAGGCTCGGTCACCTCTAAGGCCTGGCTCGATCACGCACCTAAGCACCTAGTCCGGCTTGATCTCCTTTAACTCCGGCTCGAGCTCAAGCTCACACCTCGACCTCACAACGAAATTTACCTCGGCCCGGCTCGATCCTGTCATTGAGCCACACCTTTTCTTCGCCTCGCCCTCAACTCCGGATCGATCCAGCACCCTTAGCTTGACCACGCACCTTCTCGGCTCGATCGAGCTAGGCCAACTCCGGCTCAATCCGGCGATCGAACAAAAATGTGTCTTGTCTCGGCCAGGTTATTCACCTATCTTGGCCACCTTGATGATCTCTGCACCATTTTCTATATGGCTCGATCACATGCATTTCTCAACTCGAGCCCATGCATGCTCCGACCCAACTAACTCGAATCAGGGTGGACCAGACACAAGACCCAGATTAATGATTGTCTTTTGTCTTTTATGCATTTTAGAGCTTTTCTTAAACACTATATACAGCCCTAAACGCCTCCATTTGGAAAACAATACTTTCTTTTGCCATTTTTAGGTTTTGATTAAGTTTATGTTTTCTCTCTTTTGTTCTTAGTGTTTTTCATTTTAAACGCAAATTTCTTTTAAGTTTTATGTTAATCTTCTGTTTTTCTTTACTTTCATGTATATATTAGGGCTGTGAACTATCTAATGCATGTTGATTTAAGTTTTGAAGTTTTTAATCTTGTTTTTAGTTTTGATCATTTCCTCTGTTTTGTTACTATTCCATTGAAGTTCTTATTTTCTGGGTTGATGTTCTTGATATTTTAGATCTTTTCTTCTTCTTCAATGTTTTCTTTAGTAACTATGCTTTCTCGTTCTTCTGATTTTTCATCCTTCATGCTTTGTGAGTAGTGACTTAGGTTCCTTGTGGATGGGATATGTTATTGTTGTTTCCTTGTTCCTCCTAGGTGTCTAAGCTTTATGGTTTAATAGATCCCTTCTGTTTCATTGCGCTTAATGCTCATTTCGACCTGACCTGTTGAGATCCGATCTTGGGCACTTCAGCACCCAAAAAGTGTTCAATGAAGTGCCTGATCTAGGTGATTTCAGAGATTTGCATCCCCTCCTAAGGAATTAGATGCTTAGGATATGCATCTCAGCCTAAGGAATTAGGTGTTTGGGAGGCTTATTGGTTTATGTAGATGGTTTGTAATGCCTGTTATGTGTACTTCCGCTAGCGGAAGTTAGGTATGGATGTCACCTAGTTTGATTTCATTTGTCAAGGAATTGGATTTGATTGCTTATGATTCTATCGTTTAGGGATTAACTCATTGTTTGAGGTATGTTAGACACTTAGGGAGTTTGAGGAGGAACACTAGCCAATTATCCCATCCTTAGGGACCCTTACTTTGATTGTATCCTTTTCACTCTTTCTTTTTCTCTGTTTTCACTTCACTTACCATTTACCCTTTTTACTTAAGCATGTTTCCCTTTTGTTTCTGTTTTTAGTTACTGTATGTTTCATTTTACGTAGGAATTGTTAGCAACCCCCATTTTCATATTTAACTTGAATCATTAGTTCTAATTGCATCCTGATTGTTAGCATCACACCTGATTGGATTGACACCTTATCTATAACATTGTGGATAAGGAATTGACAAAAAAAATATTGTTATCAATCTGGCACCGTTGCCAATTGGGTGTTTGTTTTTTACATTCTGGATTTTGGATCTATTGAGATCAAGTTTCTTTTCTACTACCATACTCACCTTGTTTTCCTTTGTTTCCTTTGTTTTCAGGTACTTGCATAGCTGTGCATGAACCCGAGAAGCAGATGACCAACTGACTTAGTTCCACTCGTTCAAGACATTCGTGCTCTTGAAAGGGAATACTCTCGTTTAAGACGTGAACAAGAACGCTTGGAACAATTACGAAGGTTAGATTTATAAATGGAGGACAACGCTAACCGCGATAACCTGCACACTATTGGTGCTGGTGACAACCCAAACACTCACACCTAGTGTCATGGAATCAACCCACCTGCTGTCCTGAACAAAAACTTCGAGATCAAGCACAACTTGATAGAAATGGTACAAGGTAACAAGTTCCATGGTTTACCTATGGAGGATCCACTCGACCACCTCTACGAGTTTGATCGCTTTTGCAGTCTCACCAAGATAAACAGTGTGAGTGAGGATGCTTTTAAGTTACGTCTCTTCCCATTATCTTTGGGAGAGAAAGCACATCAATGGGAGAAGTCTCTTCTCAGGAACTTAATCACCACCTGGGATGCTTGCAAGAAAGCTTTTCTTGCCAAATTCTTCTCCACCTCTCGTACAACACGACTGAGAAATGATATCTCTGGTTTCGCATAGTAAAACGCTGAAACCTTCTCTGAAGCATGGGAACACTTCAAGAACTACACTCTACAGTGTCCTCATCACGGTTCCAGCAAGGCATCCCTACTCAGCACTCTCTATCGTGGTGCTCTACCCAAGATATGAATGTTGCTTGACAATGCAAGCAATAATAACGTTCTCAACAAGAGTGTTGATGAGGGAACTTGTGGAAAACCTTGCTCAATCTGATGGGATATATAGTGAAGACTATGACCGCACACCTCGAGGTGGCTCTGCACCAGATGATATCACAAAAAGGAAATCAAAGCTCTGAATGAGAAGTTGGATAGGATACTACTGGGTCAACAACACCAAGTACATTTCATTACTGATGAAGAGCAACTTCAAATTCGAGCTGGGTAGGTTAACCAACAAGAGGAGATTAGCTATGTGAAAAACCAGTGTGGATATAACAAAAGGTTCATTAACTACTCCAACAACCCTGGTCTCTCATACAGAAGCAACAACAAAGCCAACCCCCAGGACCAAGTGTATCCACCACAACCACAACAAAATATTCAGCCGTTCATCAACTATGCTCAGAACCATGGTTTCTTCCCAAAGCAATAACAACAAGGTAGTTTTCAGCAACCATCGCAGCAACAACATCAAGCTGGTGCACCTCCTAGTTTTACCTCTACCCAAGCTCCAGCTCAACCTTCCAACATTGAGACCATGTTACAACAGATTCTTTAAGGTCAAACCAATAGTGTCATGGAGACATCAAAGAAGTTTGGTGACCTCAACCACAAGATGGCTGGCTTGAAGACGCATATCGATTGTTCATACACTTACCTCCATCAGAAGTTTGACACTTTGACCTCTAAGGTCAAGTATCTAGAGAGTGTGGGTGATTCCTTTTCTGGACCCAAGCCAACTACTCAACTCCCAAGGAAGTCTGCTCAAAACTCCAAGGATTTTTCTCATGTTAACGCCATCACCTTACGAAGTGGGAAAATGTTACCACCACGCCAAGCTGTTCTTAACACTGAGGCCAGTGTTGACCAAGCTGGGGATGAATTGTGTTTAAATGAAGCTGAAGATGAAGAACCTGCAAAGACTGATTCTCAGAAGCTATCACAACCACCATCAGTTGTTGTTATCAAGCCACGTCTAGTTGAACAACCATTTGCAATACAGAAGAAGGATACACCTTTCATGCCACCACCATACGTTCTGAGATTACCATTTCCTTCAAGATTCAAGAAGGAAATCATGGAGAAGTACAAAGGCGTTTTTGAGAAGTACATGAAAGACACTGAAATTAAGGTGCCACTTCTCGATGCAATCACTTTGATGCCTCCATACAAGAAATTCCTGAAGAATGCTATCACTAAGCGAGGAAAATAAATTGACGGAATGGTGGTTCTAAGTGAAGAATGTTGTGCAATTATCACAAGGAACTCAATCCCAAAGAAGTTATCAGATGTAGGATCATTCACCTTACCCTGTTCACTAGGTTCTTTGTCATTTGACAAATGCTTGTGCGACCTAGGAGCTTCAATAAGTCTTACGCCTTTAACAGTTTCAAGGAAGTTAGGTTTCAGCAACTTCAAAACTTGCAATATATCTCTTGTACTTGCAGACCGATCAGTGCGAATTCCACATGGAGTCCTTGAAGATTTTCCTATGAAGGTTGGAGTAACTGAAATCCCAACTGATTTTGTGGTAAGGAGCTGAATATGTCCTTCGACATTCAAGAAGTAATGAAGAAACCTGCTGTTGAAGGGGAAATTTTCTACATAGAAGAGATGGATCAACTTGCCGATGTACTGTTGGAAGAGATTAATGAGGAGGATCCCAAACCGCATTGACCAAGAATGAGGATAAATGGTATCTACATAGTGAAAGTCTGGGGTACGAGATGATATTGGATTCACATGGATCATTGGAGCCTGAAGAACCATTCGAAGATATCTGAGGTTCAAAAAGACAAGTCTTCTCAGCTGCTGAAGAGATTGGACTAGATCAGAAACCAAGTCAAAAACTTGCCCAAGCACAAATGGATTCTACAACATCTGAGGATTGGTATGAACTCAAGGCACCATCTGTGGAGTCGAAACCACTTCCCAAAGGGCTAAGGTACATTTTTCTTGGACCTAACTCCATATAACCTGTCATAGTAAATGATGAACTTAGTGACGATGAGTTGAATTTGCTGTTGACTGAATTGAGTACGTTTAGGATAGCTATAGGGTATTCATTAGATGACATTAAAAGAATATCACCTAGTCGGTGCACTCATAGAATCAATCTTGAAAATGAATCTTACTCTAGCATTGAACCCCAAAGAAGGCTAAATTCTAATTTGAAAGAAGTGGTAAAAAAAGGAAATCCTTAAGTTTTTGGATGCTGGTGTTATCTACCCTATCTCATATAGTACTTGGATATCACCAATTAATTGTGTCCCTAAAAAGGGAGGAATTATAGTTGTGAAAAATGATAAAGATGAATTAGTACCAACCCGAACTATCATTGGCCATAGAATGTGCATTGATTATAGGAAGTTGAATGATGCATCTAGGAAAGATCGTTTTCCATTGCCCTTCATAGATCAAATGTTAGAACGCCTAGCGAATCACCATTACTATTGTTTTTTGATGGGTATAGTGGATTCTTTCAAATCCCTATTCACCTTTAAGATCAGGAAAAAACCACTTTCACTTGTCCTGACGGTACTTTTGCATAAAGAAGGATGCCGTTTGGCCTTTGCAATGCACCTGCCACCTTTCAGAGGTATATGACTTCAATCTTCTCGGATTTAATCGAGGAGATAGTTGAGGTGTTAATGGACAATTTCTCCATGTACGGCTCTTCTTTCTCCTCCTGTTTGTTAAATTTGTGCAGGGTTCTCATCAGATGCGAGGAGACAAGCCTAGTACTAAACTGGGGAAAGTGCCATTTCATGGTGAGTGAAGGAATAGTATTGGGGAATAAGATCTTAGAGAAAGGGATAAAGGTGGACAAAGCAAAGATAGATGTCATGATGCAGCTGCAACCACCAAGGACAGTGAAGGATATCATAAGTTTTATGGGTCACGTGGGTTTTTTTACAGAAGATTTATCAAAGACTTTTCGAAGATAGTTAGACCTTTGACAAGGCTTTTATGTAAGTAAGTTGAGTTTAACTTCGACTCTGAATGTCTGGAAGCCTTCTTCCACATCAAGGAAGCCTTAGTATCTACACTAATACTTCAAGCTCCCAACTGGGATTACCCATTCGAGATCATGTGCGAAGCCTCAGACCATGCAGTTGGAGCTGTTTTTGGGCAGAAGATAGATAATAAGGTGCATGTCATCTACTATGCTAGTAGAACCATGGATGATGCTCAGGATAAATATGCAACAGTAGAGAAGGAGTAGCTAGCAGTCGTCTTCGCATTTGAAAATTTCATAAGCTACTTGGTTGGTTTGAAGGTGATAGTTTACACTGATCATGCTTCACTGAGGCATATCTATGCGAAGAAGGAAACTAAACCGAGACTGTTGAGATGTATTCTTTTATTGCAAGAATTCAACATGGAGATAATGGACAAGAAAGGTATTGAAAATGGAGTAGCAGATCACTTGTCAAGAATGCAGATTGACGACTAAGTTCCAATTAATGACTCTATGCCTGAGGAGCAGCTATGATGATCCATACTTGTGCATTTGTAGAAGCAGTGGTAGTGACCACAAAAGCAGCACATGGTATGCAGACTTAGTTAACTTCAAGGTATGTGGAGCAATTCTTGAGATTTTGATGATTATAAAAAGAAGAAGTTCCTAACTGATGTGAATCATTATTAGTGGGAAGACCTTTTTCTCTACAAGAAAGGTTCAGACGGATTATTCAGAAGGCGCATAGCTGAGGATGAAGTGAAGGGAGTTCTGGAACACTGTCACGGTTCTACTTATGGGGGACACTTTGCAACATTCAAGACTATTCAGAAGATCTTTCAGGCTAGCCTGTGGTGGCCGACCATGTTTAAGGACACACATGGTTTCATCTCTATGTGTGATCCTTGTCAGAGAGCAGGTAATATTGGAAAGAGGAATTAGATTTCTCAGAATCCAATCCTGGAAGTTGAAGTGTTTGATGTTTGGGGCATTTATTTCATGGGACCGTTCAACCCCCCATCTTTTGGAAATAGCTATATTCTGGTGGCTGTCGATGACGTCTCGAAATGGGTCGAAGCAATTGCAAGTCCTACCAATGACGCAAAAGTGGTTCTAAAGCTTTTCAAAATCATAATTTTCCCACGATTTGGGATTCCAAGGGTGGTAATTAGCGATGGCGGTTCTCACTTTTTAAATAAGGTGTTTGAGAATTTGTTGAAGAAATATGGAGTGAAACATAAGGTAGCAACACCTTATCATACCCAAACAAGTGGAAAAGTTGAAGTCTCAAACAGGCAGATCAAGGCTATTCTAGCGAAAATTGTTGGGACCTCAAGAAGAGATTGGTCAACAAATCTGGATGACGCACTATGGGCATATAGGACAACTTTTAAGACCCCAATAGAATGAACACCTTTTCAACTCCTCTACAGAAAAGCACGCCACCTACTAGTTGAAGTCGAGTATAAAGAACTCTGCGCGACTAAACTCTTGAACTTCGATCTCAAGACAGCTCAGGAAAAGAGGGAGATAAACTTGTATGAACTCGAGGAAGTAAGGCTCAACGCTTATGAAAGTTCCAAAATATACAAGGCAAGGACCAATGCATTTCACGACAAGAAAATTTTAGTGAGGGAATTCAATGCTGGTGATCAAGTACTTTTATTCAACTCAAGGCTCAAGTTGTTCCCAGGAAAGCTCAAGTCAAGATGGTCTGGACCATTTTTGGTGAAAGAAGTTTTGCCATACGGTGCAGTTACCCTTATTGAAAAGTCTGGAGATGAGTTTACAATGAACGGGTAAAGAATCAAACCTTATCTAGCTGATATAGTCATTTCAGAAGGGACCTCGGTTCTCCTTGGGGAACCGTCTCAGGGTCATTAATTTTAAAAACAGGAAGTCAAGCTTAGTGACTTTATACAAGCTCTCTTGGGAGGAAGTCCCATGTTTATCCCTGTACATAAATTATTTATTTTAAGGTTTATGTTTGGTTCTTCATTTAATGCATTTAGGTTTTTATTTGGTTTTGGTGTTTTAGGTACTTTGGGGTCATGACTTGGACAATTGGTGAACAGAAATGTCCGAACCAGAGTTGAGTGATCGAGCCATCATGAAACCATGATCGAGCCCGAGATACATTTTTGATCGAGCCATGTTTGAGCTTTGATCGAGCCGCTTTATCGAGGTCATCGAGCCACGAAATTACGCGATCGAGCCGCTTGATCGAGCCACGAGAACCATTTTTAATCGAGCCATATCCACTACTAGCCGAAGCTAGATCGAGCCACCACGTTGAAATGCTCGAGTCACCAAGGCGTTTCGATCGATCCAAACCAAACCGGGTGATCGAGCTGCAACAAAAATTTTCTCGAGCCACGTTGTAATCTCATCGAGCCGTGGAGAAACATGATCGAGCCGCACCAGCGCCTTGATCGAGCCGAAATCCTTTAATCGAGCCACGAGCAAATGTTGATCGAGCTAAGCATCAATTCAATCCAAGCATCCAAAACATCACTACCTCTTTTTCTTCCCATTTGCCCAATAGTTCTATTACACCTCTACACAGTCCAATATTTTAAGTTTTTGCTTTGTTTTGGGTGTTTCACGTACCTTTGATCAATATTATGGATGTTTGGTGTTGAGAAAAAGGGAAAGCAGAGTCAACTTGAGGAAGTCACACGAGAACCCAAAACATTTCCACATCAAGCCAAGAACAAGGAGGACACATCACCTCGATCTCCACTTCAGCCACTCTTCTTCAACTCAACCTGAAAACAGTACCACTCCGAACACTTTTCATTGTATATACCATAGTATATTTATTTTTTGTTGCTGTTTTTTGGTCCTAAACCCTTCTTTGAACTTTTATTACACAAGGGACTGTGCAATATAAGTTTGGGGGAGAGTTTAGGAGGTACTGATCATGTTTACTTGTTTTCTTATTTCAATTTTGCATCTAAGGCTTACAAACCCAAAAAAAATTGAAAATTTTTTCGAAATTTTTTTTCAAAAACAGAATGTTCATGTAGTTGCATTTAGGTTGTCTACACTTGCATAGGAAACTAGGACCTTGTAAGTATGCTGTTTTCTCAGAAAGTATAAGTGCCCTGGTTATTAGTTGTCTAATGCATCTTGATTTAGTCTAAAGTAAAATTGCACCATGCTTGGAATGTGAACTTGCATGATCATTTGTCTTCTGAAGCATGTTGTGATTTGAAGTTTTCGCTATCTATTAGAACTTGAATTTGAATGTATAATTATCATGCTTGTGTGTTGAATGTGAACTCATGGATATTGTATACATATTTGGGTTATCTTCTACCATTTTTCCAAATCTTTTCAACCCAAGTAGAATCCCTACCCTTGAACCTTTCCTTCTTTCAAGCCATGAATTTACTACTGAGTGACAGGTCTTTTATGGAATGAGCTTAGTAGAACGTGTTAGGTTCGAACTAACATGAATAGGATCTCATGTAGTTCTAGTCCATGCTTTTTAGACTAGATAGGACTAGGTGGGATTCTATTTTGAATGTTGGTTTGGGTAGAAATGAATGAAAAAGTATTGATAGCTGGTAAAACAAAGGGTAGAGTAAGAACCTTAGGAGAAGAATGGGAAAGAAACATAATATGCTAGTAGAAAGTTTGGGGGAACAATGGTATGAAAAGGAAGTATGGCTAGTGCAGAATAAGAAAAGTATATGACAATGAACTAAAAAGGGTAAAACCTAGAAAGATAGTGCAAATCAAAAGGGTAAAAAGCCATAAGCATCAAAGTAACGAAGTTCATAAAACCGCTAGCACTTATTAAGAAAAAACCTTTCCTAAGTGTAGCTAGGAAAGATGAAAATGGGAAATGAGTGAATAAGTAAGATCACTTCGAATTTTTAAAAAGGGTAGATTTAGGACCTCCTAATGGGTAGAATCAGGAAACTTAGGTTGCATTAGCATTGGGTAGATGAGGTTCTATTTCTGTATACGTCTAAGTGTTCCTACCTTTAGCCTTCTACTAAAGCTCATTCCCTTTTGAGAGAATCCTTATTCTGAATCATTAACCATTGCATGAAGGGGTCATCTTTACTCCCTAATCTGTACTTGACCAAATGAGTTCATTGAACGCACATGACTTGATCCATGGTTCCTGATAAATGAATGTTAAAGGACCAAACGAATTTGAATGCATAGTGGAAGTTGGAATTGGTATGTGATGAACTGTGACGAGTATGACTAAGGTTTTTAAGTAGGACGAGTTTAGGGTTGCATTCTAGAACTAGTAACCAGGACATTTATATTACATGTGTTAGCAACATATTTTGGTTCTGAGTTCCCACTTTTAAACCTCTCACCCAGAATTTTGAATTACTTGCTTAAGGGCAAGCAAGGATTTAGTTTGGGGGAGTTTATGTCTCTTTATTTTCATGGTTATTAGAAGTCATTTAGCAGCAATTTTTAGGTCTTTTGGTGTTCATATGTCGCATTTATAGATGTTATTGGCAAGTTTGTGATTTTTTTGGATTTTTGCATTAGCATTTGCATATACTTGCATTTTGAGAGATTTTTGCAGGACTTTCATGAGCTTTTAGGATGCTTGTTGCAAATTTGGAGAAGTAAACGAAAATTCGTGGAACAGAACCAACTCAAGCGTAGAACAAGTCAGGATTCAACTAGAACGACGAGCGAAGGCAAAGATGGCTCGATCACAATCTCATGCTTTGGCTCGATCCCGCGATCGAGCCAGGCCATCCGTCGGCTCGATCACCATCGAGCCAAATCCATCAAGCCAGGCTCGGTCACCTCTAAGGCATGGCTCGATCATGCACCTAAGCACCTAGTTTGACTCGATCTTCTTTAACTCTGGTTTAACCTCAAGCTCACACCTCGACCTCACGACAAAACTCACCTTGGCCCGGATCGATCCCGTGATCGAGCCACACCTCCTCTTTTCCTCTCCCTCAACTTCGGATCGATCCAGCACCATAGCTAGACCACACACCTTTTCGGCTCGATCCCACGATCAAGGATCGAGCCAAGCCAACTCCGGCTCGATCCGGTGATCGAGCCAAACTGTCTCGTCTCGGCCAAGTTCTTCACCTATCTTGGCCACCTCGATTATTCTCTACACCATTTTCTACATGGATCGATCACATGTATTTGTCAACTCGAGCCCATGTATGCTCTAACCCGACCAACTCGAATTAGGATGGACCTGACCCAAGACCCAGTTTAATGATTGTCTTTTGTCTTTTATGCGTTTTAGGGCTTTTCCTAAACACTATATAAATCCCTAAACGCCTCCATTTGGAAAACAATCTTTTATTTTGCCATTTTTAGGTTTTGTCTTAAGTTTATGTTTTCTTTCTTTTGTTTTTAGTGTTCTACATTTCAAACCCATATTTCTTTTAAGTTGTATGTTAATCTTCTATTTTTCTTTACTTTCATGCATAGATTAGGGCTATGAACTATTTGGTGCACGTTGATTTAAGTTTTGAAGCTTTTAATCTTGTTTTCCGTTTTGATCGTTTCCTCTGTTTTGTTTATTGTCCATTGAAGTTCTTATTTTCTGGGTTGATGTTCTTGATATTTTAGATCTTCATCTTCTGCATCTTTTTTGGTTTTTGTCTTCTTCTTCTGTTTTAGGTTTTATAAAGTCTGTTCTTAGTTGTCGACCTTAGATCTAAAATGTTTTCTTTAGTAACTATGCTTTCATGTACTTCTGATTTTTCATCCTTCATGCTTTGTGAGTAGTGACTTAGGTTCCTTGAGGATGGGATATTGTATTTTTGTTTCCTTGTTCCTCCTAGGTGTCTAATATTTATGGTTTAATAGATCCCTTATGTTTCATTGCGCTTAATGCTTATTTCGACCAGCCCATTGAGATCCGATCTTGGGCACTTCAGCATCCGAAAAGTGTTTAATGAAGTGCCTAATCTAGGTGATTTCAGAGATTTTCATCCCCTCCTAAGGAATTAGATGCTTAGGATATGCATCTCAACCTAAGGAATTAGGTGTTTGGGAGGCTTATTGGCTTAGGTAGATGGTTTGTAATGCCTGTTAGGTGTACTTCTGCTAACGGAAGTTAGGTATGGATGTCACCTAGTTTGATTTCATCTGTCAAGGAATTGGATTTGATTGCTTATGATTCTATCGTCTAGGGATTAGCTCATTTTTTGAGGTATGTTACACGCTTAGGGAGTTTGAGGAGGAACACTACCCAATTACCCCATCCTTAGGGACCCTTTCTTTGATTGCATCCTTTTCACTCTTTCATTTCCTCTTTTTCTACTTCACTTGCCTTTTACCCTCTTTACTTAAGCATGTTTCCCTTTTGTTTCTGTTTTTAGTTCCTGCATGTTTCATTTTACTTGGGACTTGTTAGCAAGCCCCATTTTCATATTTAACTTGAATCATTAGTTCCAATTGCATCCTGATTGTTAGCATCACACCTGATTGGATTGACACCTTATCTATACTAAAATGACGTGATAATGTTGTGGATAAGGAATTAACATAGAAAAATCGTGTTATAAAAAAGGTAGTGAAGACCCGAACTATAAGGAGGGTGATGAAATGAGCGTTGAACCACAAGACTACTACACTCAATTCAAAAACACACTAGTAGGCGAGAGGACTTCTCAAATGGTGGCTGGATGAAGCTCTAAATTGCTTGACGTTGAGGCACTTCTTTCACGAGGTTTCAAAGGGAATTGATTCCCACATAAACCCACCATGGGAGCTCTAGGAATTGCAAAAGACATGACCCATCTTTTCAAGGCTGCTAATCTTGAAAAGCTCATGTCCACTTACTATGATGAATACAAGGAAGAAACCTGCCACTTTTGAGCTACTCTCCAGTCGTACTGCGATGATGATGACATACAGGGGTTCATCACGTTTTTGGTGCGAGACAAGGATTTTGAGCTTTCTGTGGGAGAAATTAACCATCTTTATGGGTTCCCGTCTGATGGGAACATTGATGAGGTTCCGGATTTTGACAAGGTAGAACTCACTGCATGGTGGGAAACTATAGGGGTCGGTATTTATAACTCGGAAAAATCAAAGTCTGCAGGCATAAGGAGCCCAGTCCTGCGTTATTTCCACAAAACTATTGCAAACACCATATTTGTAAGGGAAGTAACATGACATATGACTGATGGGGAGATGGGGATGATAGACTTGGTGCTTTGAATCCTACACTGCAATACACGTCCAACGGTCTTCCAACGCAAAGTGATAGGGCTAACTCCAGCCTATCTCGAGTTTTGATCAACCAGTTAATGTGTTATAGGGAATGGGCTAGAACAATCTACAAAAAGGGAATTCGTGGGACTTTAACAATTTGGGGAATTGTGACACCCATTCTGAGGGCTTGCAATGTTCCTCTTGAGGGTCAAGGTCATCCCGCAAGATGGATCGAACTAACATATCTGAAAAATGCTCATTTCTTCGAGGGTCCAACCCATGAGCAGATGTATAGGTTCACTCATCCACGCCTGGGGAGGCACGCTTATCACTTCCCAACGTCCCAGTCACCACAATCAGGAAAGGGGACAATATTGATTTTCAACCGAGTGCTGACATTCTGTAATATTAAGAGAACAAGGAATCCGTGGAAGTAGCCGATGAGGTAGTGAGTGAGAGGATGGATGTTCCCAATGATCAAGAGCTAGATGAGCCTGAGTGTTATCATTTTGATGAAGTCTCAACTACAAAATAAGAGAAGAGCTTGGCCACAGCTCACAAGAACATTGGTAAACTCCATAAGAACAAGTTCCAAGATAGCTACTTCAGCAGGAAGTTCAAGGAAATTACCATTCAAATTAAAAAGCTTACCCTGAAGCTGAACAAAGCCACCACCTCTAAGAAGCAACAATCCCCTGATACCTTAGAGCGAAGTCACTCAACCACCATAAGTCCAAGGGAACCACGAGTTGAACAACCGCACCATCACTCCTCGGTCGAACCAGAAACAATATAGAGGAGGAAGAGACACCACTATGAAAGAGAATACCGTGGATCCGTTAGCCAATGCACCATTCAACAGCAATAACAACTTCAATAACAACAATAACAACAACAACAACAACAACAACAACAACAACAACAACAACAACAACAACAAGAACTTCAACAACAACAACAACAACAACAACAACAGTACCTACAACACTAAGAAGCACATGGTACTTACCCAGGAGATACTGCAGAAACGATGGATGAACACATCTTTTCAAATTTCTTCATACCTTATTGAGGTCCACCCCCATCCCAACTTGCATTGTATAATCCGCTTAGTGTGCATCTATTTCTGTTTGTTGTTTTCGTTTCCTGTTTCTGATTGTTGTTTATGTTTGTGCTTTAAGTGTGTTTATGCTTTTCGTTCTTGTCCAACCCCTAAGTCCACCTTCGAATTTGGGTTACACAGAGACTGTGTAATTCAGGTTTGGAGGAAGATTCATGGGACTATCATCTAATGAAGTTTTCATGTTTGTTCATTTATCTCCAACCTTGCATAGCATCTAAAGCACAGAAAAACCATAAAAATTTGATTTTTTTTTTGAAAATTGTCTTTCAAAAACAGAGTGGTCATGTAGTTGTATTTAGGAGGTTAGATTTATAGGTTTGTCATTTGCATCTGCATAGGGAACTAGGATGATAGTAACCTTTTAAGTATGTTGTTTTCTCAGAAAATGTAAGAGCCCTGGTTATTAGTTGTCTAATGCATCGTGAATTAGTCTGAAGTAAAACTGCACCATGCTTGGAATCTGAACTTGCATGATCATTTATATCCTGAAGCATGTTGTGATTTGAAGTTTTCCCTTATCTATTAGAACTTAAATTTGAATCTATAATTATCATGCTTTTGTGCTGAATGTGAACTCATGGATAGTATATACATATTTGGGTTATCTTCTACCATTTTGCCATTCTTGTTAACCCAAGTAGAATCCCTACCCTTGAAACTTGCCTTCTTTCAAGCCATGAATTTACTACTGAGTGTCAGGTCTTTTATGGAATGAGCTTGGTAGAACATGTTAGGTTCGAACTGACAGGAATGAGATCTCATGTAGTTCTAGTCCACACTTTTTGGACTAGATAGGACTAAATGGGATTCGATTTTGGGTGTTGGGTTGGTTTGGAAATGAATGAAAGGATGTGGGTAACTGGTAAAAGAAAGGATAGAGTAATGGAACTTAGGAGGGGAATGAAAAAGGAAAAAAGACAGAAGATGCTAGTAAAGGGTTTGGGGGAACAATGTTATGAAAAGAAAGTATGGCTAATACATAATAAGAAAAGGATATGACAATGAATTGAAAAGGGTAAAACCTAGGAAGTTAAATGAAAAAGGTGAAAAGCCATAAGCATCTAAGTAAGTAAGTTCCTAAATTCGGTAGCAGTTAAATAAGAAAGAACCCTCTCCTAAGAGTAACTAAGGAAAAGATGAAAAAGGGAAAAATGTGAATAAGTAAGATCACTTCAAATTTTAAAAGGGTAGACTTAGGACCTCTTACCGAGTAGACTTAGGACCTTGATCTTGGCACCTCGGTGGACCGAGACACGCCTCGATCTCCACCTACTTTAGCCACCTCGATCAATCTCGGCATCATCATGATCCCACCTCGATCACTTGCGTCCTTCAGCTCGAGCCCAAGCAGCTCCGACCCGACCAACTCCAATCAGGATGGACCTGACCCAAGACCCGTTTTAATTATTAGTTATTGTCTTTTATGCGTTTTAGGGCTTTTCTTGAACACTATAAAAAGCGCTAAACGCCTCCATTTGGAAAAAGTCTTTCTTTTTGCCATTTTTAGGTTTGTCTTAGGTTTTCATTTTCTCTCTTTTGTTCTTGATGTTCTTCATGTTCTAAACCCAGAGTTGCTTAAGTTTATGTTAATGTTCTGTTTCTTCATTTTCCTGCCTAGATTAGGGCTGTGAACTATCTGGTGCATGTTGATTTACATTTTCAAGCTTTTAATCTTATTTTTAGTTTGATCATTTCCTTTGTTTTTCGTTACTGTTCCATTGATGTTCATCTTTTCTGGGTTGGTGTTCTTGTCGTTTTAGATCTTCATCTTCTACATCTCTGTTCGTTTGGTCTGTGCTAGTTTTAGGGTTTCATACAATTTGTTCTTTGTTGTTTGACCTTAGGTCTAAATGTCTTACTTAGTAACTATGTGTTCATGTTTCTCTGGTTTTGCACCCAACATGCATACTGAGTAGTGACTTAGGTTCCTCGAGGATGGGATAGGGTAGTGTTGTTTTCTTGTTCCTCCTAGGTATCTAAGCTTTATGGTTTAATAGATCCCTTCTGTTTCATTGTGCTTAATGCTCATTTCGACCTGACCTGTTGAGATCCGAACTTAGACATTTCTGCACTCGAAAAGTGTTCAATGAAATGCCTGATCAAGGTGATTTTAGAGATTTGCACATCCTAGCCTAAGGAATTAGATGTTTAGGGTGCTTATCGGCTTAGGTAGATTGGTTCGTAGTGCTTATTAGGTAGAGTTTCGTTTACGTAAGTTAGGTCTGGATACTACCTAGTTTGATTTCATCTGTCAAAGAATTGGATTTGATTGCTCTTGAATCTATCGTCTAGGGATAGCTCTTGCTTGAGGTATGTTAGACACTTAGGGAGTTTGAGGAGGAACACTACCCAATTACCTCATCCTTAGGGACCCTTTCTTTGGTTGCATCTTTTACCCTTTTTAATTCCTCTATTTCTGCTTTACTTGCTATCTACCCTTTTGCTTATGCATGCTTATCTTTGTTTCTATTTTAGTCTTCTGTATGTTTTGTTTTTTTAGGACTTGTTAGTAAACCCTCTCTTTATTGCTTAGCTTGACGTAATAGAACCATTGCATCTAGATTTTTAGCATTACACCTGACTAGATTGACAACCTATCTATACTACAATGACATGCATGTATAATGGGGATTGATACATAAAATACGTGTTATCAGTCTGGTCAGACTGGTGATGTTTTGGTGACCCAAAAATTTGCATGTCAGAATCTCAGTCGTCACGGCCAGCGTCTGGCGCTCCCTTTGCTACCTGGGGCTCCTCGTTGGCAAGGAAACTGGGTATCGCATGTCTCTCAGCTTCTCCAGCATCCGTTCATAGTCTGTTACTCCTTGGTCCTGCGGTGTGCATCCTGCATGCCAGCCACGTGGCCTCCAACTTAGTTTTCTGTTTGGGTTCCTAGGTCTCTTATTAGGGCTGGGTAGAATAAGTTTGTGTCATAAGGTCCTGTTTGCTTTTGTAAGTTTCAATAATTTCATCAACAATTGTACTTTTAACCATCTGAGGCATCTACTATAGTGTCTGGTCCTTCCTTTTCTCTCCTGTTTTACATGCGTGCAATTATATCATTTTCACTTTTATAGTTTCATTTAGCAAACAATAGTTGGTTCACGAATTTCATCGAACACCTTTCGGGCACAATTCATCCTATGATCTAAACTTGAATGGCCAAGACAAATTTAGCATTAAGAACACCTATTGAATGAAGATCTAAGCTATTTAACTCCTAAACATCATATTCAATCATCTAATCACCCTAATCTACCTAACTCATTTGCTTAGGAATAGACTACTCACTAATCATGGATAAAAAACAAGATCTAACTATAGAAATGTGTAGAATCATGATTAGTAACAAAAAATAGAAGAAAAAAATACAATCAAAACAAAGATTCAACTTAAAATAAACAAAGATCCAAAATATTTACAAATGTTCTTAAGAGAAAAAGAGATAATCCAACATTAGGTTAAGAAAAACCTTATATAGTATCCTAATATGGAAATGGTTTAACCCAAAAAATGGGTAAACCCAAATCAAAATGGGTTTAGATTTGAAAAAAAAACTTGAAAATGTTGACTTTTTTTGACTCATACGGTTTGCACAAACCGGTATGAGTCTCTGGAAATCTTCAAACATATGTACCGATTTATGGAAACCCGTGCAACAAACCGATTTTGGTCTCTGTTTTTGAAGTTATTGAAAACTGATTTGTGAGCCTCAGAAATCTTCCTCCTTCATATCGGTTGGCATTCCTCGGTCCATCAAACCAGTATGAACTCCACACTATCCTTTTGCACCTTTTTAAGCTCTTTTGATCCATGTTGATTTCTCCACTTCTATCACCTGATAAAATGAAATGAAATGCAAATGCAAATGCATGCTAAACTAATTTAAATGGAAACGATTATATCTAAAATGAATCAAAATAAGTATTAAGAAACATGAAAAACCAAATATATCATGCACCATTAGCAATGAGTTTCTATGATATCATTTAATTTTACTCTTCGTACACTCAATTTGGTGGTTAACTCGCTTGCTTTCGGCTCTATACTCTATTGGCCTTTGAGTTGGGTCCTCTAATGATATCCGTTTATCACCAAAAGAAAAGAAGCGTTTAAAAACCTTGGCTGGTCTGATCGGTATGATCCAAATTTCTACTCAATGGTTCTTTTTCTAAGCACCTTCTTTATTTTTAATCCAACTTTATGTGTCACATCAACATCAATAGATAAATTTCGTCCACGTTATAACAAGTATATTTTTCTTTTCAACAGTTTATGAGTTTTCAGATATGAATATGACTTTAAAAAATTGAAGTTTAAAATCTTTCTCGTTAGTTTATATATCAATAGTATTGAGTTAGAGTGGTCTATAGTCTCAGATATAGCCAAAGCTAGGAGTTTAATAGTTTATCGAGATTATCACAATAGCATATCGCAATTATTATCATCTGATGCTGTTTCAGAAATGAGTCCGACCAAACTGTAAGTATTGTATATATATATAAAAGGTATATATCTAGTTGTCACATGTAACTCTGTGAATCAAGGAGTAAGTAAATATATAGGAAAATAAAATAAAATAAAAAACAAAACTCTAAATCATGTGAGAAACTTTAACTAAACCTAAGAAATTCCATTTAGTAAGAATAAGAAACCAACCTTCAATAGTAGGCCAGCATTCTGGACTATATGGGGGAATATCCGTCTCTATATATACTTAATGCTCTTTTATCTTTATTTGATGCATTTTACTAGAGTAAAGGTAAGATCAGCAATTCAGCATAATCTTAATATTTTTGGTTTTATTTTATTTTAATTATGACATTTTAACCATTCGCACAGCTAAAATACAAACTATTTTGGAATTTTAATTTATGCACATTTTAACAACAAATTTAATCTTTAGGAAAATATAGCGTCAAGCCACATGCATCTTTTAACTTTTTTTTCAAACGTTCTTGTCAAAATATATGTTCTTGTTTGAAAAGGTTAATATTGATCATCGAAGTATATTAGATCATTGCAAAAAAAAAAAAAAAACTAGTGTATATCTAAGATTAGTTATGAAGTCTAGAATTAAATAATTTAATATTTGGAAAGGAAATGATATATGTTAACATTTCATTGGTCTGTAGAAACATAATGTTCTCCCATGTTTTTATATAATTAATAAAAAGGTTTGGTGGAAAGAAAAGGACTAACTTTGCTAGTTTCTCTTAACTTTTTTCATCTAATATTTTTTTCTGAATTTTGGAGTTATTTAATTTCCCACCTGAATTTAGATTGTTTCTTATTTTCTTCCCTCAACTTATCCATCTAATTTTTTTTCCCTGAACTTTCCATCTGCTCCTTATGCGACTCCCTCAACTATTTATTCTCATCATCCCCCAAGGCGATTTAGAACACAAAGTTACGATTTAAATTATAAAAAGATATAACAAATCTCGTTTTGGTTTAACCCAATAAATCTTACATTAAGATATTTTTAATATTAAATATTACATTAAAATATTTTTAAGATTACTTTAAACTAATACAACAAAAATATTTTTAATATTACTTTAAAATAATACAAGAAAAATATTATGCTTTAAATTTAAAAATAGTTTATTTGAATTTATAATTTTAAAATATTATAAAATTGTAAGATATTTAATTTATTATTTTAGTTAAAATATTTTAAATCAATTAAAATAGAAAAATCAAATATTTTGTTATAATATTAAAAAATATTTTAATTTAATTTATTTTTAAAAATATTATAATATTATAAAATATTTTAAGATCAATTAAAATAAAAATTAAATAATATGCTAGTGAAGTTAACCGGAAAGAAAATGATGTATGCTAATCAAAACTTAAGGGTTGTATAGTATACGCATGAAGAGGAATATATTCAGCAGCCACCTCTCACGAAAGTACGTGTATGTCGCAGTCTTTTTTATTTTATTTTTATATCAACGTGCAAAATTCTATGCTATATATATATATATATATATATATTAAATAGTGATACACTTCAAAATATATATATTTATTTCTAATTATTACTATCCAAAAAGAGTAACAACGATATATGGTTAACTTAGTTAAGTATATGTCTAAGCATATGCTTTTAAATATAGGCTGCTATGGATTAATGTAATCTCCATTTGCCTGTGTCTGTATTCGGATTCTAATTTAAAGTCGAGTTGTTAAGAATCAATTATCTTAGAATATATACATACACGATCCTCTCACAATCTTCTAGAGAATAAAGTTTGGTTTTGGATGTATTTTTGATTGTGATGTATTTCTACTTGATGCAATTCCATGTGTTTGGACAATGTTCAAGATACTATTCATTATATACCTATATGTTGCATTTACTGTACATTTTAATCTTCATAATATGTGTATTAATCAATATATAAAGTAAATTTGGTCATCTTAATTATATATATATATATATATATATATTATAGTTATCACATTGATATTTCAAGAAACTTGTGGATCATAAAATTTAAAGATTTTTTATATTATTCTCAGAGATTTTAGTACTGAGATTAAAAATCATTTATTGTGGAATCTTAGTTAGTTTTACGTCTTTTTTAAATAAATAAGAAAAGAGGAATATCCACATAAATTATTTCACAAAGCAACAATTGGCTCAACTAAAATTGAACTAAAGAATCTTTGTG
This sequence comes from Iberis pinnata, assembly GCA_900406425.1. Taxonomy (NCBI): domain Eukaryota; kingdom Viridiplantae; phylum Streptophyta; class Magnoliopsida; order Brassicales; family Brassicaceae; genus Iberis; species Iberis pinnata. Next base: position 20,873 of record OVBE01000677.1, on the reverse strand, counting down.
GTATGGTACTTTATATTTCTTTTTCAAATGTTATTTTAAAAGGGATTCATATCACACATACACTACCTTTTTTAAACTATTCAAATAACCTGAAAAGCATTTAGTATGGTATTTAATATTAAATCTTATAGAACCTCCGTAAAACTTCTTGTGATATACTTTCGATTTTTTCTACTACACATTTGAGCTATTGTTATTCTATCACACGTTTTTCATTTCTATTATCTTGTCCCGTTGATATCTCCTATATATTAAAAGGTAAAACACTTTTTAAACAAAATCTTTAATTACATAACTAATCACATAAAATTGTCACTCATATTATCCATGTATCCAAACACTCATTATCACTCTTTAAAAATATAAAAAATATTGAAAATCCTATATTAAATTATATTAAATATATAAAAATGAATATTTTGTATTTTTGTTTTTAATACATATTTATTTCGATTTTTACTACTAATTAGTTACAAAGTTGAATTATATTAAGATTTATCCAAATTAAAATGGCAAGAATAATTAAATAATTATATATATATATATATATAATGATAAATACTATTTTTCCAAATATTACTAATTACTTATATAATTAAATTATATTAAAATTATAATTAAATTTGTGTATCTTAATTAATAGCCAACCTAACATATATTTTAAAATATCTATATACAATATAAAAAGAAAATAAATATTTATTACGTTTTATATTATATAATTATATAATTTCTACAAAATCATCACATTTTTACTTTGATATTTTGTACATTTATATTTGTCGAAAATTCTATAATCATTATTTTAAATCTATATAATGATACATAAATTTTAAGTTATAATTTATATTTTATAACATTTTTTCGCGCATAGCGCTAGATATCATCTAGTATATATACTAAGAATCAAATCCTCCCAATTACAAAATTATGTTTTGCTAATGAAACATAGTGTCATATTTTAAAGGGAAATTTAGCTAAATGATTTTTTTCCTAATCTTTGTGGAATTAAATTTTTATTATACAATCTTGTACAACTAAACCTTTATTAAAATTTAAGTCTCTTTTACCTTTAATATTTTTTTTATAATTTTCGTTATTTAGACGGAATGACCGTTCTGAATTGAATTGGTCGTTCCAAAATGTTTAAGGAAGTTTCCGAGACATTTCAGAATGACCGTTCCAGGCCAGAACGGTCGTTCCAGATCATATTGGTTGTTCTAGACCATATTGGTTGTTCAATACATTTATATAAATACTTTTAAATTTTCTGGTTTTGATAAGAAATGTACATGAATTACGTTGTACTTTTGAGTTAAATAAGGTTAAAAAACCATATATAAAAAATCATAGTTTAACAGACGAAAAATTAAAACAACTGACAAATTTTTTCTTAACGCAAAATAATAATAATCTGCGATTCTCCCAAACAACTACAAAACATTTAGAAATGTCTGGGTATATTCACCATGTGTTGTTGATGTTTGTTCTAAAAGGTATGAATATGATATGCAATTCAAAGAAAAAAAAGAGAAAACGACATTGAATTAAAACTAAACAAAGTTTTACATAGAATATAATGTACTTGATTATATTGCTATGTCGTATATTGTTCTATTGTGTCCTTCATTACCACAACGACTGCATTTATGCCTTTTAGAACTTTGTGAACCATGAGATGATCTTATCTTGTCTTCAGCTGTTTCAAAACGCCGTTTCTTACATCTACCATAGCATCTACGTGTTTTAGGCGGAAATAATTGGTCCAACTCAACCATTTGTGGGACATACCATTCATCTTCGTGAATTGCCATTGGTTTGATGACTTCTCATAAGCGGTTCTCCATGTATATGTACTATAAACAACATCAGTGATAGTATGAAGTTTCATCCCTATTGAAAAAGCTGCTTTAATGGCATGTCTGCATGAAAATTTTCCTAAATCAAACTTGTTACATGAATAAGTTCTGCTTTCCAAATCAACCACATAATTATTTGCATCTTCCTTAACTTCAAATATGTTGCTGGGCGGAAAAGCAGTCAATTTCTTTGCTTTCCCTATTTTTCTATTAATTATTTTCTCTACTACAACTATTAAAGGATATTGATGTTTTCATTTTACTCTTTTGATCATCACCACTACGTTTAAATGTCACATACAAACGCATCACATCCTCCATGTTAAAAAATCCAAATAAATGTTTAACTCGACGATCATTTGTGACAATTATTGGTGGAGATTCTAAGTAATCAACTAATCCAAAAGGAGAGTAACTGATTTCCAAATAAGTCGTACCCAAATCTATACTGAAGTCTTACAAAATAGATTTAGATTCCAAACCAATCATTCTACCACGTTTCTCCTTATCAGTGATGAATCTCCAACAATTATTGTCAAACAATCTTCATATAACACACATCACATATACGTATATCATATTTTACTGCCAAATAACAATCAAGATTAGTTTGGTCATTAAAAGATATTTCACATTCTACATATATACTAGATATTCCATAATACTTTTCAAAGTAACATAGAAAATCTATTCCATAAGTATGTATATTAAACGTGCATATTCTAGAATTACTATTCTATACTATGAACTTTTTCTATTATAGAAAATATATTCCACAATAAATGGACACAATAAAAAAAATCTATTCCAGAACACGTCATATTCTAGAATATCTTTTCTAGAAAAGTTCATATTCTAGAATATATTTTCCATAACAAGTCATATTATAAAATTCTAGAATAGTTTTTCCAGAACACGTCGTATTCTAGAAATAGGATTTCCAGAAGATGTCGTATTCTAGAGTAGATTTTCCAGAAGACTTCATCTTCCTAAAATCACAAATCGATCAACTCAAACATTAATTTCATTTTTTCCATAAAAATCACTAGAATCTAAGAGATCATCTCAAAAAACTACAATAAGAAAAAATGAACACTCCATAATTTTGTTTATGTGATAGGTAAACAAGTAAGAGGTAGATTATGTGATAAGAAACTAAACAATGCCACTTTTAAATATCAAAACATATAAAAACGAATCGGCAGAAATAAGAACTTACCTTATATGTTAACTTTGATCATATATTATTTGACGTTTTTCTTTGGGTATTTTGATAAAAGATTCTTATGGATATGTGTTTAGAGAAACTTAGATATGTGGAAGGAGAAAAAAAAACACATAGATTGATTGAAAAGAAATGTTGTTTAAAAAAAGTTGTAGAGAATTAAAATATTGTTAATAATTTATAAGAGATCTTGTAGGAATATAAGTAGATTTGGATAAAAACAAGGGCATATTAGGCATAAATTTACTTTTTTAAAAAAGGGTTAATTCTACAAACACAGAGAAGAAAAAACTCTTTGAACTAATTCTCCCTATTTTAAATCTATTAAAATATTTAGTAAGTAAATAGATATCCTAAAAAGTTTTTTTTGGTTCCAAACTCTTCTTAACTTAACAAAAGAAAATTGCTTAACAAACTAGTACTATGAAACAAATAAGTTTTATTAATTTAGGATGTTAGAGAAAACGGATCATGTGTCTTTGTTCGAATGTTCTGATTATAAAGACATATGAATCATTGCCACGAGACAAAAAGAATCAGTTGATCAATATTTTAAATAATTTTAAAAACATTTTATAACGAACGTATCACGAATCTGAATATATACTTTTGTCATCTTATCTTGTATAATTTATTTAGTTTAGGATACTATGAGAAGAATATACCTTCTCTTCTTAGTATAATGTCGAGGATAATTCTATTGTAAAACCTTTTTTTTTGCACATATAATTCCGCTCTTATATATATATTTTTGTTATCGAATATAATATTACCCACATACATGCATTTACATACATCACATGGAATAAAAAGACTTTTATCACAATTAATTAACAAATGGATAAAATTTTCCGTAAATTAACTGTTGTAATGAAAACTTATTGCTGCATGAAATAAATAGGATGGTACCGTGCCAGTTTTTTTGTAATTATTTTTTTATTTTAAGGGCATTAAGGAGTTTGAACATTTTAGTTATAATTTGTAGAAGGACATTTTGTATTAGAGAATCCTACAGGATTACACTTAGGCTTTGTTGGGTTTGATGTCTAGATGCTTTATTTAGATACAATTGTTTTAAATGTCGTTTTTTTGTTCATTTTAAAACCAACATTAAGATGTCAAAAATCTTGAATCATAAAGTATGGATACTTTTTTTTTTGTAGGGTATAAAGTATGGATACTTGACATGATAAGAAAATTTGAGTGCCAATATATCTCCAATATGTAAAGAAAAAAAAAAAATACAAAGATACATTTCTGGCAAAAAATATATGTAAGAATACATTTTCTTTTCGGCGGCCCTCCTGGATACCTTTCGCGACTGCAGACGCTTTGAACCTAGTCGGAGTCCTTTGGAGCTCCGGATACCAGAGTCATAAAAAAAAACATTTTCTTGGTAAAAAAATACAAAAATATGAAAACGCATTTTCTTGGAAATGATAAAAAAAACTTTTTTTTGACAAAAATACGAAACAAGATTTTTGAAATGGGTTTTCTACAATAAAGTGGAAACTCGTTTTTTTCTGCAAAAAACATTGAAACACGTTTTTATGTTAAAAAAATATTGAAATGTGTTTTCTTGAAAAACAGAGAGATAACATGATTTTCCACAAAAAAAAGTGAAAACACAATTTCTCGCAAAAAGTAATGGACACGCGTTTTTTCTGCGAAAACGAGATTTCTCCAAAAATTACTTGGAAACACTTTTTCCTTGTGAAACAATTTTTTCAGAAAAAATAGTAAAATTAATTATCACAAAAACATGTTTCAAACACATTTTTGCGTTTTTTTTAGAAAATGTGTTTCCATAATTTTGACCTAAAACTTTTTCTCAGAAGGGAAATTGTGTTTTTGGAAAGAGAATGTATTTTTTCTTCTAGCGAAAAAATTGATTCCGCGTTATTAACAGAAAAATAGATTTATGTGTTTTTGTTTGAAAATTGCATTTTTATTGTTTTGGCGGATAAATATATTTCTATACTATACATACTTTTGTTTTAAAATCAGTCAACTAAAACAAACATAGATCATTTCCTCCACCTTTTTTCATATCCAGAAAACACAAATGTTGTAATCTCTTATGAATATCAAGCATTATGGTGTTAATCTTTCTTCCCAATCAATTTGACCTACTCTAAAATATGGAACAATGCTAACTATACTCACTTGATGATGTTCTAGATACTATTTATGCAAAGTAATTGGAGTTTCTGTCTATTAAGAGTCAAGTAGTATATGTCAATTAATATAATAATATGTAAATTTAAATAAAATATAAAATCTCTCTCGCCATTCTTCTGTCGCATATAAATAAAATACAAAATCTCTCTCGCCATTCTTCTGTCACATATCTAATATTTTAGTTTTATTTCCAAAGTTTTCGTATATAATTTTTTTCCATAATTTATACTTATCCATTCGATAAAATATTGTTCCAATTATAATATTGGTATATTTTATGGAAGTTACTAAACAGGATTTTCTAGTAAATATCCTCAATTTGTAGCCAATCTATCACATTTAACTCGCAATCTCACATTCCGGCGGTTGACCCAAAAACAAAACTCACGTTTCAGCTGACCTAAAAAATTAGCTTGTTCGGATACATTAATTTGACCGTTTACAATATACACAATTTTTTCTGATAAATAATGGAATTAATTTAATGTTCTCTGTGTTATAATCAGAGCATTATTTTGTCGGATGAATAAATACGAACTATGGAAGAAATTTTATACCCGGGAAATTGGATTGAAAACTTTAAAATAATAATATAATTTGTAGAGAGAGATTGAGAGAGAATTGTGGAGAGATTTTTCTTATTGAGTTTTGGGTTTGTGTTATAAATTTACGAAGAAGAATGAATTGTATTTATAGAACAAAATGAGTATGGGTTGATGTTGGATTCCATACTCTAACTTGTTCATTTACCCACTTAATCCACTTGATCGACTTGGATCAATTATTTCTTGAATTATTGTTTTGTAGCACTCTCCCTTGGAGACCATCATCAACACTATTACTTGCGTTTTGTTTTATGTTGCCTCGTTAAAAACGTTTCTAAGAAAATCCAGTGGAAAAAACCATAAGAAGGTAAAAAGAGTATAACCACGCAAGCTCCCCCTAGAGTGAAGATGTCATCTTTATATGTCTTGTTGACGGCACATTCCAATGTTATGAATATGCTTCCTGAACACTGAGGTAGATAGTGATTTTGTGAAGAGATCTGCATCATTGTCGCTTGATCGAACATATTTCACTTCAATTTCCTTGTTTTTCTCGAATTCTTAGGTATATGAACAGAAATTCGGTGGAATATATTTGGTTCTATCACTCTTGATATATCTTTCTTTCGTTTGTGCAACACAAGCGGCGTTTTCTTTGTACGAGATAGTCGGTTCTGCTTTTACATGAATTCCACTGTTGGATTTGATGTGTTGACTCATTGATCTCAGCCATACACATTCTCGACTTTCCTCATGGAGTGCGATGATTTCAGCATGGTTAACAGAAGTGGCAACCAGTGTTTGTTTTTGAGAACACAATGATATATCAGTACCTCCAATTGTAAAAACACATTCGGTTTGTGATCGGGCTTTGTGTGGATCTGACAAATATCCTGCATCTGTAAAACCAACCTTTTGTCCATCTGAATTTTTAGTATATAATAATCTTAAATCAGTGGTCTCTTGCAAGTATCGAAAGACATGTTTAATCTCATTCCAATGCGTTCGAGTAGGTAACGAATTGAATCTTGCAAGGAGATGAATGGCAAATGATATATCAGGTCGAGTACAATTTATAAGATACATAAGAGCTCCAATAGCACTTAGATACAGTACTTCAGGACCAAGTATATCTTCATTTTCTCCGGATGGTCTAAAAGGATCTCTTTCAACATTTAGTGATCGAAAGACCATGGGAGTACTTAAGGGAGTTACCTCATCCATATTAAATCGTCTTAATAATCTTTTCGTATATGTAGACTGGTGCAAAAATATACCCTTTTGAGAGTGTTCAATTTGTAGCCCAAGACAAAATTTTGTCTTCCCTAGATCTTTCATCTCAAATTCTCCTTTTAGATAATTACATGCATTTTGTATATCTTCTTGAGTTCCAATAATGTTTAGATCTTCAACATATACCGCAATAATCACAAAACCATTTGTTGTTTTCTTGATGAAAACACATGGGCATATATGATTGTTTACATATCTTTCCTTTGTTAAGTGTTCCCATACTCATTTGGTATTTCAATATGAGCAGGAGCATTTGCAGCTGGAATATGTGACTTAGTTACTGTCTTGGTATTTGAAAATGCATCAGGTAGATGATTAGTTATACTCTGTAAATGCATAATACGTTGAACTTCTTGTTCAGACTGTTTTGTAGGAGGATTAAGATGTAATAGTGACGGTACACTCCATTTGATCTCTTTCTCTACTTGTTTTTTTTCTCCTCCTAGAATTGGGAACTCTTTTTCATCAAAGTGACAATCAGCGAAGCATGCTGTAAATATGTCGCCAATTTGCGGTTCTAGGTATCGTATAATTGATGGAGAATCATAACCAACATATAAATCTAATCTTCTTTGTGGTCCCATCTTAGTACGTTGTGGTGGTGCTATAGGCACATATACAACACATCCAAAAATTCTTAGATGAGATACATTTGGTTCTCAACCAAATTCTAGTTGTAATAGGGAATATTTATGGTAAGCACTTGGTCTTATCCGAATGAGTGTTGATGCATGTAAAATAGCATGTCTCCATACACTTGTTGGAAGTTTTGATATCATGATTAACGATCTTGCAATTAATTGGAAACGTTTAATTAATGATTCAACCAATCCATTTTGTGTATGAACATGAGGCACATGATGTTCAACTTCAATCACTGTTGCCATACAATAATTATTGAATGCTTAAGATGTGAATTCACCAGCAGTGTCTAATCTAACTCTTTTAATAGAAAGATCAGAGCTTTCAGTTTAATAATTTGAGTTAGGAATCTCGTAAACGAAATGTTTCGAGATGATAATAGACAAACATGTGACCATCTACTAGATGCGTCTATCAATACAATAAAGTAGTAGAATGGTCCACATATATCGCCTTGAATTCTTTCAAGAAATTTTGCTGATTCTTTATCAATTTTGGTAGGTGATGGCCTTATTATTAATTTTCCAAGAGAACAAGTAGCACATGTCATTTTACTTCCCTGATGTATTTCACGAGGTTTTAACGAATGACCATGTGACTTCTCTAGGATGTTTTGCGTTATTGATGTGTCTAGGTGACCGATACGATCATGCCATAAAGTGAGATCTTCTGGATTTCCTTTAGTCACAAGGTGCGACTCTACCACATCTATATATGTGTGATGCAAACCAGAAGGAAGCCTTGGTAACTTTTCAATGATAACTCCTTTTCCGATTTTATTAGAAGTTATATACATATACTTTTTTCATCCTCAATTGCAGACTGAGTGTGATATCCTTGGTTATATATATCTTCAAAACTCAACAAATTTATTTTTGAATTTGGAAAGTATAAGGCGTTATCAATGGAGAATTTTGTTTCATTTGGTAACTTAAAGTTGGCTATGCCAATTCCTTCAGTCTGGTCTACCTGACCTTGTATTGTATTGACAACTATGTTTGTCATTTTCAAATCAGAGAAATATCTCTTATTTCTCAGAATAGTGTGTTGTTCCACTATCTGGTATGCATATTTCTTTATTCATTTTCTTGAGGAGTGTTTCATCATTAAAGTCATCCATTTCTGTAAAAGATGTAAATATCAATAAAAGAAACCAAATCAAACTTAATTTATTGAAAATAAAACACACAATAGTTAAACATCAAACTTTTGAAAACAACATTATTAAAACAAACAGTTGAAATACATAATAAGTATTAATGGCATAACCGGAGATTACTTTAGGAGTCTTACTACAAGCATTTTTAATTGTTCGCACACGTATCATCATCGAAATCATTGATAAAGTCAGAAGCATCAAGGTGTGTTGTACCCTCAAAGTGCTCAGTAAAATCCACTTCTTTTCCTTTTCCTTTTAGTGGAATCTTGATATAGCTTACAGAGGTGCGAAGATGTCAGACATGTATGGGACCAATGTCCTTTGGACCCGCATCTGTAGCATGCACTCTCACGCTTATGGGTGGAGCTTTCTTGAATTTCTTTCCCTTTGGAAAATTGTTCAAGTTTAACCCATTTAAATGGCCTTCATTTAAATGGCCTTATGCCTTGTGGGTTTAAGTTCCTTCCACGTCCACGATAAAAATGACGGCCACGACCATGACCCCGACCTTAATATGTATGATTTTCTCGTTCTGGATTTCTCATATTCACCGTATTCACTCCAGGGAATGCCTTGGCACCAGTAGGACGAGAATTATGATTCTTAATGAGAAGCTCATTATTTGTTTCCGCTATTTTGAGCGCTACAATTAAATCTGAGAATTTGTTTGCAGCCTTGGTTCATGTATTTCTCTTGTAATACAAGGTGATTTTTTGTGAAATGTGAGATACGTTTTGTTTAGCATTTCTTCTTCTGAAACAGGATTTCCACAATATTGTAATTGTGTTGCAATTCTCAGCATGACAGAATTATAAGCCTCCACAATTTTGAAATCTTGGAACCTCAAATGGGTCCATTGGTCCATGACCTGTAGAAGAGTTATTTACCTTTGGTTGTCGAACCTTTATTTTAAGGCTTTCCACAAAATTCTTGGATCTTTTTAATTTGCATAATCATGTATCAAATTCTGATCTAAATGTTTTATCATTATCATGATCCCTTTAGCTTGTGAATCTGAAGAGATTGGTCCAACATCATCTTTTATAGTTTTTTCCAAACTTTGGTATTCCAACTGAAGTTCGATATCGGTGGTTCATGATATGTAATCCTCTCCAGTTACATTAATAGCTGGAAACATGAGTTTCTCAACATTAACCATTTTTATCTCGAATATAAAAAAAAACGTTATCAGATTTTTAATTTAAAAAGAACCGCTTACATTAATCATTACAAAACAATAAAAAATACAAAAAATACAATTACAATAATATTTCTGATATTTTCTATATCGGTAAATTCTCCACTAAAAGAACCGTAAATAGAAATAATAATCATGAAGAATATAATGATTAACATTAAATGAAAAAATTATAAGAATTAAATATTTTGAGAAATTTCTTGAGAAGTAATTTGAGAGAAGATAAAATGTATGTATGGTGTAAATGAATAAAAATGAGAATATTTATAGATTGAAAAAATGTTATTCATAACCGTTGGAAAGGATAAAAGTTTCAAAAAAAATTTTTGTGACTGTTGGAAATTTAATTGTAAAAGAAAATTTAATTCAAAATTTTTATTAAGTAATACATTTAATTTAGCAAAGTTTATATTAGTGATTTTCTTATACGGGTGGCAGAGCCTCCTTTGCATAATAATCATGATATAAAAAATAATTAAATAGTAATTTTATGTTAATTGTGCAGTAGATAAAATACAAAATTAGTGAAACAATGCATAAAATAAACTCTCAGTCGGCAGTGTCGTCCCAAGTATAAACTATAAATAAATAATTATGGTGCAATAACATCCATAATAGTTTGACCAAAAAAATCCATAATAATAACGAGGCGACATACCGCTCCCGTAAATCACTTGTATCGTAGAGTGATTGTGTTGATAACGTGTTATAATTGAGCATTATTTTTTCGGATGAATAAATACGAATTATGGAAAAAATTTTATATCTAGAAAATTGGATCGGAAACTTTAAAATAATAATATAATTTGTAGAGAGAGATTGAGAGAGAATTGTAGAGAGGTTTTTCTTATTGGATTTTGGGTTTGTGTTATAAATTTACAAAAAAGAATGAATTGTATTCATAGAGCAAAATGGGTATAAGTTGATGTTGAACTCTATACTCCAACTTGCCTATTTACCCACATAATCCACTTGGGTTAATTATTTCTTGAATTATTGTTTTGTAACACTATGGACAATTGAAGGGAAACATATTTTTTCATAGTGATTTAAGATGGACCAACTAACCAACAAGATTGGGTTCAATATTTGCAACCGAACTTTATACATTGTTTACTTTTACTAGGTTAAACAGTTCTTTAAGAAAAGATGTAGTGAACTCCCTTCTTTATTTCTGTCAAAGATTCCAAAAATCGAAGTTATATATATATTCCTTCAAATACCATTAAAAAGTATAAACTTCATAAATATCAAACACTCTCAAAAGTTCCAAATATCACACACTTTCAAATGTTCCAAAAATACCACAAAAATAAAAAGTAAATTTTAAGCGATTAAAATTTAAAATTTTAGGTTTGGATTCACTGAATATAGTTTAGGATTTCATTTTGAAGGGAATAGAGTTTGATTTTTGGGATTTTTGGATTTAAATTTAAAGTTTTAAAGCTATTTCAAATTTCTGGTATTTTTAGAAAAATGTGTTTTCTGAAATTTTTGGGAGTGTGGTATTTTTGGAAAAAAACTTATTGAAAACCCCCTATATATATATGTCTATCAGTAATTTCAAAAAATACCATAAAATTATATATATATATATATATGTATTTCTAATAATACCGTACGTCTTTAATTATTCCAAAATTATTATTAAAATTTAGTTTTTCCAAAAATAATTTAAATTTAATTTTAATGGTTATGAATTTAACTTTTTAGATTTGGATTCACAAATTAAAGTTTGAGTTTAGTTTTGAAAAGTAAATTTTAGTTTTGAAATCTACAGTTTAAATTTAATTTTTAAAGATATTTTAAAATGGTGGTACTTTTGAAATAATATTATTTTTGTAGTATTCTTAAAATTATTTTGTATGTGGTATTTTTGCAACGAACCTTCAAAAATTGTATTTTGAAAAAAATTCTCATATATATATATATATTATTTCCATTTGATGCTCAATTTCCAAATCTAGATGTATTTAATTAATAGTAAATAGGAAAGATATGAAAAACATGAAAAATAAAATGTGGGTTTTTCTGAATACCTTCTCAATATCTATACAACTTTTTCTTTTTTTCTTTTTATAGTAAAAAGTAAGTGCCAAAACATTATTTTAAGAAAGTTTTCTCCTTTACTACAAAATATTGTTTTGTTGAAAATCTAGAGATACTGTAGGAAGGGAGTCATTGCTAAAAAGCCAAATTCCATGCGAAAAGCAAATATAATTAAGTGTAGTATTCAACAATCAATATTATTTATTAGAAAGCATGTATAACAAATAATTTTAATGAAATTCTCAAAAATACCATTAAAACTAGATTTATTCTAAAAATACCATACACTCTCAAAAGTTTCAAAAATATCACTTTTTCAATAATACCACAAAAAAAAAAAAATTATTCGAAAATAACATAAAATTCGAATTAGGTTTAAAACTTTAATTTAAATCGTAAAATTCCATGACAAAACCCTACCCATTTAAAACTAAACCCTATATTCTATTTAGTAAATCCAAACCCAAAAATTTTAAATTCTAAACCCTTAAAATTCATTTTTTATGTTTGTGGTATTTTTGTAACATATTGGGAGTGTGTGTTATTTTTGGAACTTTTGAGTGTGAGTGATATTTTTAAAATTTGAACTTCTTTAATTGTATTTCAAGAAATTCTTCTAATTTTAATTATGTATAATATTATATTTCAAGTCAATTTTTTTAAAGATCGAACTAACTATTTTAGTAAGGATACAGTTCAACAAAAAAAATAGTTTTGATACATCAGGATACGTGATTATGTGTTTGTAATGTATATAATTAATGGTGACAAAAAAATGTATGTCTTAGTGGGTTAAACTTTTGAAAAATAAATGTATATAAGTTTGCACTAGAAATATTAAGAAAAGCAATGAACAATGCATAACTTGGAGAAATACGAATTGGAAAAGACTACATAGAAAAGGTCAAAGAATTAAAAACATATGTTACATATTCCTATCTAATAGTATCATCTATTGTTCTACGATTATAAAATACACATGATATTTATAGATTATCTCTATAATATCAACCGATGAGTATATTAAAGATAACCACTTTTAATTTGTAAACAATTATAGAAAATAAAATCAAAATGATCAAGTTTAATTATTCTTCTTTTTGTTGACAAAAAATGTGTTTTAGTCATTACTATGGACCACAACGAGCAGGTCCAATAATTCAAACTCAATAATCAGGAGGAAATGCACTCGTTACTATAAGAATACATATGATTTTCCATTGAATTTTTGTGACTACATATGTAGTGGCTAAATTTAGATATTGATTTGCAACTATTTTGAGACTGACAATAAATAGTCGGCAAATAGTTGGTAAAGGTGTCCAACAAACGGACATGTAAAATAGTGGCAATTTTATGACTAATTATTGATTGTTTTATGATCTATAGAAACACTTCCATAGCAGTCGCAAAAAAGACTGTCTTACGTCTATCATGGAAAGAAAAGACATCAGTCGCAAAGTAGTCTCTTCTTTTACAACCATTTTGCAACTAAAACTTATATATACAATCGGTGTTAATAAAATTTGAAAGAGATGTGTGGCATAATGGCTACACGCCACACACCTATACTCTAATGTCACCATTTTGATTATCATGTGTAACAAATAAGCTCTCTTTTTTTTTGCATGTTGTCACAAATTCGCTAACTTAACCACTGATTTGTGATTATATATGGTTTCCTCAGATATGAATATTTTATACATGTAAATATAAACATTAATTATACAAAATGGCTTAATATATGTTCTTTGTCCAAAAATTCAACATTTTCACATTCAATTTCATATATTGACTTATTGAATATACACTTAAAACTTTTGAACATTCAACATAATTTATATGTTAAATGTCAAAAAATGTTATAAGTTTGATATTGTTTTATTAATAATATTATTTATGTGTATATATTTAAAAATTGATCATTTCAAAATCATTAGTATATGTGATAGAATTTATAAAACACAATTACAATTTAGTAAATAATAAATTTAAATGCTAATACACATTTGGGGACTAATTTGCAACAATAGTTTAACAATTTAGTAACTGATTTAAAATTGAATATACATATTAGTTGCTTATATATAAATCGGTGTTATTATATTTTCGAAAGAGGTATGTGGCACAATTGCTACATGCCACACACCTATACCTAATGTCACGGTTTCGATTCCCATGTTTGACAAATTCGCTTCTTTTTTTAATTTTGGGTTGTGGTCACAAATCAGTCACGATTTTAGCCACTCGTTTGTGACTACATGTGTTATATTTTTGTTTCCTGAGGTCACAAATTAGTTGATAATTTAGCCATTGATTTGTGACTACATGTGGTTTCTTTGGATATAAACATATACTCTGGACCACGACGGATCGGCCCAACAACTCAATCTCCATAAACATGACGAGTTGCACTCACTAAACGCTCGTGTGGCCATGTTCAATCTCTGATATGATAACACACCAGCAGATGTGACACGCTACAAGGTCACTTCCTCCTTATCAATAAAATTTAATTATTCATTATAGATAGAATGATCATATCTTATTTTACTCTATTAAATAGTAGATAAAATTTCCTTCAAAACATTATACTCACTTTGTTTCATAATGTATGTAGTTTAAGGTTTGGACACAACTATTAAAAAAATTATTTAATTTTAAAATTTTTAAGATAAAAACCGCATTTCAAAACAAACCAACCAATAATAAATCATTATGCATAATATAAAAGGTCACAAAACATAAAAATACATTAAATTTTACATTGAAAATTGAAAACAACAATCATTTTCAAACAAATTTTTTCTTCAAAACTACAATTATTATGAAACAGAGGAAGTAGTACAGACTATTTTATTATCTAATTACCAATTTTTTAATTTCATTTAACTCTCAAATTTTAATTGCACCTTGTTTTGAATTCTTTATTTAAATATTTTAACCAAGATTTCTTCCTTATCTATTAATATAGTTATCTTTGGTATAAGAAAAATATGTTCACAATATATATCTATATATATATTATATAACTACATAAAAACATAATGGGGGTAATTGGTAGTTGCTTTTTAGCTTGAAAATTTCTTACAAGCAGTTTAAACCATGTTTTTACCAATAAAAAAATAATATATGACATAAAATAATCTCACTTATTAAACATATATTAAAAAATAATAAAAATTTCTAACATAACTAAATAAAACTATAGTTTGAAAAAGAAGTCGGTCCTCTCTCCATTTTGATTGCTCATTGTAGATAATTAATAAGATGTTCGTCGTTTGACAATCCCAAAATCAATAAAAAGATTTAATAATTTTGCGCATACATAAAAAACAATAATACACGTAAACTTATGTTTTGTCATTGGATGTGAATCTCTAGGGACCTGTGGAAAGTATAGAGAGATGGCGAGCACCTCACCTTTAATCCGAGCCAAAACCTCCGATATTTTGCGTCTCGACTCGTTAGTGAGAGCCAACGCCGGCGAGTCTCCCGGAAAAGCATTATCTTTCAACGTAGTTTTAAGCTCTGAATCTCTCTCCTCCTTTTCAATCTCACGACAGTTCTGGTGAAGACAAGAAACAACTTCTCGCTAAAGCTCTCCGGCCAGATTGCATGCAGCGATGAAGCACGGAGGTCAGCACAAAAACAGCACAGGGACCTCAAGGTGACTAGGCTTCTCTCCGTCGAAAGGTAAAGAAGAATCGTAACTTTTCGGTAGATCACAGGAAGCAGAGCTGCCGAGAATCATCATTCCTCAGCACCAGACGGTGGAGGAACCCTTTCCCTTATCACCGGAAATCTACCCCCGCCTCAGCATCTTTGATAGTAGGATTTTTAGGTCTTAAACTACTTTAGTTTCCTACTACACTATCATTGTCATTGTAGCATATAAGGTGTCAATCCAAATGGGTGATATTATTAACCACTATAGATATGATCAGAACTATTAATTCAAGGCAAACAAGAAAAAGGATTTTACTAACAATTCCTAAACGAAAGGAACAAACTGGAAATAAAACAAAACATAAAAGCTATCATGCATAAACGGAAACTAATGAGTAAACATCAAGTATTCTAAAAACAGGGAAAAAGATGGTACTAGAAATGTAATCAAAGAAAACAGTTCCTAAGGATNAAGAAAGAGAGAGACAAAGAGAATATGAGATAAGATGTTTTTCTCATTAAGTTAAAGTGTTACAAATGATAGTGTATTTAAAGAAAACTAAAAGGCTCGACACAAAAAAAGAGGAAAGAGTTTGAAAGTTTCGAATAAAGTAGGCTGGCCATTTTCGGCTTAATGGCCAGCTGGCTCGGTAGTCGAGGCAC
>OVBE01000676.1:0-40184 GCA_900406425.1 Iberis pinnata | reverse complement strand
GACTTGGATTTGGATAGCACCTGCCCAAGATCCAAGACAATGATGAAGTTTTGTCCTATAGCGTTTTTTAGGGTTTTTGGGATTGATATAAAAACCCCATCACCCCTCANGTGTTCTTAGTGTTCTTGTTGAGAAAACCTTCTGATTTCTTAATCTAAGTTGTTTAGTTTCATTTCCTTCAGTTTCAAGTTTATTTCCTAGTTGTTATCTTTGATTTGCTTGCTAATCTCTTGAAAATCTGCTTAATCTCGTTTTTAGCTTCATTGAAAATCTGGGTATTTTTGGTTGCTGTTCTTGTTTTTCCCTCTGTTTTTCTGGGTTTTCAACCCTCTGTTNTTGTTATCTTTGATTTGCTTGCTAATCTCCTGAAATTCTGCTTAATCTCGTTTTTAGGTTCATAGAAAATCTGGGTTTTTGGTTGATGTTCTTGTTTTCCCTCTGNTCCCTTGCATATGTTCTTGTGTTCTTCATGTCTTCATCTTCTGATTTTTCAGGATTTTAGTTGTTCTTCAGATCTTCATCTTCAGCTTTTGCGTTTCATTTATTTGACTTTTGATCGAAATGTCAACGTTTGCATTTTCGTCTTTGTGTTTCTTTGCCTTAGAATTATTTATGTGTGTGAGTAGTTTTCCTAAGTTCCTGAGGAGGGGTAGCATGGTGCTGAATTTAGGGAATTCCGAGATTGATCACCAGGGAATGACCCTTACCCTCANATCACCAGGCAATGACCCTTACCCTTAGGAACTGCTTTCCCCATAGATTGCACTTATTTTCATCTTATTTCCTGCTTTTGTCTTGCATACTTTCTTGCCTTAGAATTTATTTTTACATATTTCGTCTTCTATGTCTTTTTCTTTCCATGCATTTTCATTTACTTAGGACCTGTTAGAAACCCCCAACCTTCATATTCAACTTGAATTAGTAGTATCCATTGCATCCAGAATGGTTAATAGCATCACCCAATTGGATTGACACCTATGACCACTACAACGATATGATAGTGTAATAGGAATTGATAACCCGAAAAATACCTACTATCACCTACACAGCCTGGTTTTATCTGAGACCGTTCTCTCCCTTTCTCTATGATTAACTCTCCAAGTCTGTCTTACCACATTGACAAAGCCCTCCTTCATAATTAACTTTTTGTTGAATCTGAAAGATCCTCTGAAGGACTGATTGTGGGGCAAAAGCTTGAGCCATACGGGTCTATGGTCGGACCCTCTCTTCTCCATAAACTCTTGGGAGGAAGCTGGGAATAATTCACGCCATGTTTTGTTTGCAAAGCAACGGTCTAGTTTAATCAGGATCCATAATTTGTGTCTCCAACCTCCCCAAGTGAAGCTATTACCTTCAGAAGGTAACTCAGTAAGATGACATAGGGCAAGCATTTCGGCAAAAGGTTGGAAAGAAGTTGCACTCCGTCTTGGACCTCCTGTCTTCTCTCCATTGTGCAGAATTTCATTGAAATCACCAAGGATGCACCAGGGTTCACTCCTGCCAGATCCAATTCGTGACAATTTTCCCATATTAAGTGCCTAAACTGCTGAAAAGGTTCTCCATAGACAAAAGTCACGTAAAAACTTAAGTTTCCCCATTTAATATGAACATCCAAAAGATTTTTGGAAACATACAAAAAATTAAGAGCCATGCCACTTTTCCAAAAACAAGCTAAACCCCCACTAAGCCCTGTGGGATTGACAGTAAACAATCTGTCATATCCTAGCCAAGCCTTTATATCCACCAAAACATTGTACTTATTTTTAGTTTCCATAAGAAATAAAATATCAGGGAAAATCGAAGTGCGAAATTCCCTGAGACGAGGAATCACCAAATCTTGGGGCTTGCCCAATCCTTGGCAATTCCAACTTACAAAAGACATTATTCATTGGACGGTCCCAAATCGGGGACCATCCCTATCTTAGCTTTCTTTGATTGTACCATCCTTTCTTTGCTGGTCTCATCTACTTTTCTTTTCTTGAGCATTCCTTCAGTTGAGTCTTCTATGTCCTGAATCGAGGTCTTCGGTTTTACTTGAGATGCCCCTTTGTTACCCTTTAAAGGAGCTCTTCTGATGTACTGTCTTTTCTTCCTGATACTAGGGCCTCCTTGTTCTGCCGATGAGAGTTGGTGAATTTGAGGAGCCTCAGCTGTGTGTAGTTGAGTCCCTTTCCCTTTATCTAAAGTACTACTTGGACCAGTTAGAAAGTGATTTGGGGGACCTGAGCTAGTCCTATGTGCTTTGATTGAATCCGAGAGAAGCTTTGGTTTGATTTGACCACAACTAGCAGTTTGTGATATTGCATCCGCTTCAAACTCAAAGATACGTCCTTTTCCTTTATCCAGGTCTTTAGTGAAGATCGGCAATTTCTCTAGACTCAGCACCAATTTTTGAGTTGTTAAACTTTTCTCTGCTTCTTTGATTGAGGCTAGGAGCCTAGCTTCTTTTACTTTCTTATCATCCCTTTTGTCTGCCAACAGGTATTTCCTCATTTCTTCTAAAACTTCAGGGACTATTTTAGGACGACCCGTACCTGTGTGGGTAGTTACTTGATGCTCATGGATAAGGCCAAATAGAGGATCATCAGGCGTTATGATTGGAGGTTGGCTCAGAGGAATGCTTCTCTGAGTAGAGGGACCTGATTTCTCCTGTGTTTCCTTGCGGACAATTGGGCAGCTTGTCATTTCGTGGGTCAATCTCTAGCATTTGAAGCAACGTTTCTGAATCCATTCGTATGCAAATAAGACTGTCACCTGTTCGCCTGATGGAAGTACGAAGGTCTTTGATTTGCGGAGGGGTCTTGAGACATCACAAAAGATCCTAGCTCTAACATACTCCTTCGATTGGGACTTAGAAGTATCCAAAGCCACCACATCCACCCGTCCAATAAAGTCTCCAATATACATAATTGTTGCTTCAGTATAGTGATCCACCGGGATGTTACGCATTTGTACCCAAATCGGGACAAACTGAAGGAAATCCGGAGGGGGTGTTGGACTCCATCTTTCCAAGACTATCACCCATCCATTTTGTGTTTGCACTCCTTTATCTAATACCTCCTGCAAGTCATGTTCATGTTTGAAAACAAACTCGAATCTTTCTTTGGTTAGAGCTATGCCCCTGACTCTCTCCAATTTCTGCCATTTTCTTGGCATATCCAAAACTACATGCGAAACCTGTTGGCACTCTGGGTTGACGATCCTTCCTATTAAGCTCCTTTCATTGTTTATTGCTGAAGAGAACTCAGGTCGGTTGGGGAGCGGAATCGGTTCATCGTCTTCTTCTATCGACATTTCAGCTAGGGCGCGATCCATATCTGCAGACATCCTTTCTTACTTGTGCGACTTCGAGAATTTGCGCGACCTCAATAGAATCGATTTAAGAGAAGAAACAAATATTGAAGGAGAAATATCGTCGTCGATTAGAGCGGTAGATGCGATTCTTGTCGAAACTTTTTGTGATGTGTGGCTGACTCAACTGTAGCAGACGGTGGAGCTCTACTTTCAAGGATTAAAGTGATATCCAAAGCTCTATACTCAGTAAAAGGAGACCTTCTACCTGAATAAGAGAGTTCTCTGCCCCATCAAAGGAGAGTTTTTGGTAATCTCTAATGAATTAAAAAAAAGTTACCATTCATATCGTGCATTTTTACGTTTTTGAAAATTTTATAATAATAAATGTGGTCGAGGTTTTTTTTTATGTTTGTTTAAGTCTTATTTGTAATAAAAGTATGTTTTGGCAGTTGACATACTTTTTGAATATTTTTAAAAAGAAAAAAACATATCCACTATTGATATTTATCTTATTTAACCTTTCTATCCTATCAGTAAATCAATTATAACAAGAAAAATATATTTTAAGGTTTTGAGATGAATAAAAATATTTTTTTTTTCCACAAAATAACTAAAAATAACTAAAAGTGTTATTCTCTTTTCCGAAAAGAGCTCTGAATTCCCTCTCCCCTTTCGCAAACCCTTGTCGTCGTTGCTTTGGATTTTCTAGGGGCTGGCAGTCAGCGCTCTCCTAGCATCGTAGTCGGCCCTCCCTTCTTTTTCTCGGCTCTCTTTGTCTTTTGTGCAATGTTTCGGGGCTTGGGAAGTTTCTCAGGAGCTTTTTCTCTGCCTTGAAGAATCTTCGGCAAGTTGGTGCTGCGATGCCTAGATAGCCGATTGTGGTTCCTTCACGCCAGCGTGTGTTCCTCTTCTTCTCTATGTGTCAGACGAGTTCTCTCTTCTTCGGGATGTTGGTGGTCCTGGAGTTCCTGGTGAGTGGGTTTGTTGATCTGTGTGGGTCTACTCGGTTCTTGGTCGGACCAGTAAGGGAATCTTCTGGCTCTGGATGGCTCGAGTTTTCTTCTTTGTGTCATGCGTCTTGTTTCTACAGTTGCTTTGTTTTTTAGTACTGTTTGTTTAGTTGTGTTTTGTTTCTATTTTAAGTCTAGGTTTTCTTGTTAGTTTTTTTTAGTTTGAAAAGTTTTTAGGTTTGATGGGTCTTGGGTATCATTAGTTGTGGCTTCTTTGTGTCTCTCTCACGAATCTTCCATCTTCGTCTCCTTTTTGAGTTATTGAGCAGCTTCCGCATCTTCTTAAAGATAAACTTCCCATGTGCGCACTTTGTTTTCGTTTTGTTTTGTTTTTGTGGTCTTCAGTCTTTGAATAGTTTGGCAGTCTCACGAGTTCAACATGAGCGTCTTGTTCTTAATGTGTAAAAGTTTGGAATCTCATTTTGTCAAAGATGTTCAAGCCTTTTCTGTCTGGATATCTGTTTGATTTCTGTCTAGGTCTTTCCTCGGAGGTTGCTATGTCACATGATTGATTTGTTGGGAAGGGGCTCATTGTAGTTTCATTACTTGAATGGTATTTTGGTTTTTTTTTTCTTTTTGTGGCTCCGGAAGTTAGTTATCGGCTACCGGCTTTGTGTTTCTGGAGGCATGTATCGCCAGCCGGCTTAGTTTCTCATACTTGATTTTTAATTTAGTGGTTGTATTTTGCTTTCTTCGCTTTCCATACCGTTTGTTATATATTATCTAGCAAAAAACTAAAAGTGTTATTCTCATAAAATGTCAGTAACTTTAATACTAGTTATGTACCAATTCATCTTTGTTTAATAAAAATTTATTTGACACCTTTAAAAAAATTTTCTATTCAAAACTTATGTTACATCCAAAGTTAAATAAAAAAAAATTCAATAATAAACCTATGGTCAAAGATCTAACCCAGTTCGGGTAGAATTTAACTATAAATGTTATTAGACTAAGTTCTCCGGTAGCTGACGAACGACACTAAAATCTCTGCCAAATCAGCAACACAAGCCCACAATAACACAAATTTTTGGAGGAAAGGAAGATATCTTTTTTGAACTACCACAATGAATCACCGATAGAAGAAAGAAAAAAGAGACAAACCATGCATCCTTTTCAGCTTTTTCAGAAATATGTCACTAAAGACCACGTCCATAGGAGCTAAACGGCTTTGCAGAGACCCCCTCATGTTTCTATAGCCAAATGTCTTTCTAACGAAGCATCAACCCTTTGATTGCATTGTCCGCCATATGTTTCACCATGCCAACAACTAACCGACATAATGCTTCCTTTCGCCTTCACATTAGTGAATCAGATCTAGAGATTCTCAATGAATAGAAGCTATGATATCCTTCTGGCGGTGGTCGAGTTGAAGATCCTCACGGCGCTGAAATTTTGTCAGAGAATCTCAATCGCGACACACATGTTTTATGCTTAGAAGGCTCTCTGCTAGTACTACCACCTTCTTCTACTTTTGTCCTCTTTCGCTAAATTTGGAAGATCTCCAGAGATAAAAAAACGAAAAAAAAAACAGAAGAAAAGTTAGACATAAATGGTTGTTTCTTTTAGTGTTTTGTTGATTTTTTTAAACCTTTTTGATATCTTATGAATTTGAAATCATTAAAATATTCTAATTCTTATTCATTTATTTTGTCAACTAGTAAAAAAGGTATAAAATTCTCCAAATGGATCATTGTCAGTACATTTTCATAGAGAAATACTCTATTTCCCAACCATATTTCTATTTCCCAACAAAGTAAAACTGTTTACAAAAGCCAAAAGAGAAAAAAATATTATTCTGTTTATTAAACTTAATTTCTTTTATTAAAATGCCACTATTCATTTTTACCATTTTTATGATATAGACAAAAAATAGTCAAATATTTTTTTTTGTATCGCGTATTATATATTTACCATTCACAAATAATTATGTACCGCTTATTTTGCATAAACCGCACTCGTCTCGTAAAATATTGTTGTTTCAAAAATACCAAAAATGAAAATCAGAATTGGAACATTTAATTTCTGTACCTCCAAAAATGTAAACACTTTTATTTTCAAAACTAAAATCATCAAACTAAAAAAATTTATTATTCAAAAACAATTCTGCACTGCACGTAATTTTTGTTAGCATTCAAAAAAAAGTTCTACACCACTTATTTTGTACATATCGTACTTGTACCGCACCATTCTCTCAATTTTTTTTATCTGCATTGCTTGACCGGTTGTTACCATTCAAACCTTATGTCTTATTCAGATCAAAGGTTATGTCAAGGACTTGGCCCAAAAACTCTCCCAGATAGAATGGATGCTTATGTGTAATGATTCTCTAGGATACTTCTAATATGCACCAAAAATATATATATTGAAGATAATGTGGAGGAGGCTTTCCTACCCATTTTGTAGAGCCAAAGCCCACTGCTTATAAGTATGAACCTCTTTCTCATATGCTCTCCGTTTTCTTGAGTCTTCTCTGTTTGTGGGAGCTCCATTTCTTCTACCTTCGTTGCTTCGGGGCTTTCTGATTGAGGTTCTGGTATGGATCTCTCAGGCGAGCCCTCCAGCTACTAGGCGTGTGTAAAGCCTCTTCTGGTCTTGTCAACCGGTGAGGTAGTCTCTTGGTGGCAGTCGCTTTGGTGGAGCTTCAACGTGGTTTCTGAAGGCGTCCCGGCAGTGCTAGGCGCAATGGGCACTTCTCAGCTTTGGAGGCTGGCTGGCTTGTAGCTCGTGGGTGGCTAGTCTTCATGCATGATTTCTTTTCGGCTTCAGATGGCGGTGGGATTTAAATCAACGGCGGAGGCGGTAGAATATTTTGGTTCATGCTCACTTTTCCTAGTGTTTTCTTTGGGTTCTCAAAGGTTTAAAATTTGTGCTTTTGGGAGTTAAGGTTTGGCACAATTTTTTGTAAAAAAATTTATGGATTCTAGGTTTCTTGGTTTGGGTTTCGACCCATCCAAAATTTTTTTTTTCTACTTTGAAGAAAATAAAGATTTCGAGGATTTTTAAAATTTTTTGGGGCACTAGATAGATTGCCTTAACTATTAGCTGATGTAAACATTTTATTATTGAATGATTATTTACATTTTATCAACAAAAAAAACTCCAAAGCATGCAACCTTCATAAAAATTGAAGAAAATGCTTGCAATAGTGATCAAGAATAAACCTTGTAGATGCATGAAATTTGTCAAGTCTTATCTGTTACACTTTCTGGGACACACCAACCAGAAAGCTGTGATGTCACAGAAGATGCGTCAGACATGATGAGTTGATGAGCTGGACTGGTGGACCAATCAGAGTGAAGATGGATAATTTGGAGAGTTTTTTTTATACTTGGCTTGGGGAATAAGTTTAACAAGAGGAAAATGAAGATCAAGCAAAAGGAAAACCCAAGAAAACGAAAGTTTCCCTTTGTTGAAGATCCTGGTGTTAAAGGTTTTAGGAAGTCTTGAAGACTATATAAAAGAGCTAAGGGTCGTGGATGAGAACAGTGTTTGCTTGTGCAACATCTCAGAAGCCTGTTGAATAAAGAAGGAGCACAGGAAAAGAAGCAACTACTGTTGGAAAAATGACAGTGGAACCACATAATGGAGTTCTGTTTGTTTGTCAAACACCCAGAAAAATAGATACGACATTGAAAGCTGAGTCAAGAGCTGTTGAAGCTTCAATAGAAGCTGTTAGCATATATGTTCAGAAACCAGCTAGTGTAGGTGTTAGATCTTGTCCTCAAACAGAAACATGAGCCAAGTTTTTTGATGAAAGACATCCACACGGGAAGGTGAATAGTGCTAAAGCAACCTCAAATACAACAAGATCAAGATCCAATCGGCATCAAGGCATTGTATGTTATTATTGTGGTGATTTTGGTAATATAAAAGCACATTGTTAAAAGTTCCTACATTGAATGAATCAAGCATGGAGTGGTAAAATTCGTGTTTCTAACATTACAAAATAATAGGAAAGTATAGATGAAGAAGTATGATCTATATTGTGATACTCCCAGACTTACATCTACCATTGATTCAAAAGGTTCAACTTATTACAAATATTAATCAATGGAGGAACTGACAGATAAGAAGATGTTGATACATATAGGGTCGTCTCTGAAACAAGATGAAATTGTTCAGAAGATGAAAAATCATATGTGTTGACGCCTGGTGGAAGTTATGTGACAATGGCATGTGCAACCAAACAAACAACTGAATGAAAGTATGCATTGATGGTCTTGCTTGGTTGTGGCATCTAAGTTATATTCTTAGCTTAGTTGTGCACTCAAGAAGGGGTAGATAAATGTGATTATTTGTGGGTGTTATTGTATCAAGACTTAACTCAGACAATGCTTAAGTCATGTGGGGAGTTGAGGTTTAAATAATGGGGTAGTTTTCTGTTAAAATGAAGAAAATTCAAGATGATAGCTTGATTTGTCAAACTAAGCTAAAAAGGGAGAGATTATAGAGACATGCAATTGGTCAAGTCTTATCTATTACAATTTCTGGGACATGCCAACCAGAAAGCTGTGATGTCACAGAAGATGCGTCAGACATGATGAGTTCATGAGCTGGACTGATGGACCAATCAGAGTGATAATGGATGATTTGGAGAGTTTCCTTTGCTACTTGGCTTGGAGAATACATTTAACAAGAGGAAAAAGAAGATCAAGCAAAAGAAAAATCCAAGAAAACGAAAGTTTCCCTTTGTTGAAGATCCTTGTGTTAAAGGTTTTAGGAAGTCTTGGAGACTATATAAAAGAGCTAAGGGTCGTGAATGGGAGATAACACTCTTAGCTTCTTTTATTAGAGAGATTTTCTAGGGTTTTGGTGAGTTGAGTGTTTTCATGGTCATTTGTTACACAGGTTGTAAAGACAACATGATACGTCTCTGGCTGATTGAAGCGTGAATTCAGATCATTTAGAGGATTGGGGATACAAAGTCTTTGGGGATCAATTATGGATAGAATTTTGTAAAAACAAGCTTGTAAAGACTTTGTGTTAATAAAAATGTTGACTTGGTGTTCTTTGAAACGTGGTGTGTCTTTGTGTTATCTGTTTTTTCAAATCATAATATGAAAATAGATTGTCTAGAAAACGTAAAATAACAAGGAAAAGGGTAAGAAGAAGTTCATAATAAAAACAAATACCCTAATGCAGTTGAAAGGAAAAACCTCCATACCAATTAGAGAATCGCAAAAATAAATTTGTCTTCCAATTTTTGTTCTATCCAAACATTTTCTACATTAGACAATAGCCTGATTTGACAATGTCTAATTTGGTTTTTCTATATATTATTCTAACAATAGTAAATATAACATAATTTCATAACGTTAACTAAACTCGGTAAAAAAATAATTTTGATCAACCACTATATAGGTACGAATAATATTTTATAAAATTTGTGATATCTATAATTTGATTCTCTGCCCCGAAAAACAGTAGAACCAAAAGTCCCACGACTTAAAAAAAAAAACACATTTATATGAAAGAAAATATATTTATAGTCATTCTTAAAAAAAATTTGAACGCACTGTCAAAAACATAGTTGTCGATTAAAAGCAACAACATTGAAATAGAAATAATAATCTATTTTCTCTTCCCACAATGTTTATATGGATACCATCTTCTTCCAAGTCTCCTGTCACCTTTTTTCTCTTTCTTAAAAGGTTATCTTGACGTCTCTCTTAAATTGACTTTTGTTCTTAGAAGGTATTTGTCACTCATTATAAATTTCACGCAAACACTTGTTCAAAAACTTTGAAACGACAATGTGAAAATTTGATTGTTATAACTTTGTAAACATTTCTACATGAAGTTGGTGATCATCTATCAACATTTAACAATTCAAGAAAAAAGAGATATATAATTATATATAACAATAACAATAATCTCGTTAGTACATACCAAACAATATAATTAAAACATATTTTGTCAAGGTTGCTAAGAAGTCCTTTTTTCTTAGTTTTTATTGATTTTCAAATATTGTTTCACTAATCATTAACATGATTTAGTAATTTTTTGTCCTTTCTAACAATTAAAAGATGTCCCGTGTATTTTGTTTCATAACCTTTCTAAATTAAAATTTTCAATATAAATGTTTATGAAAAGAGTAAAACAATATTTAGATATAAAGTATTAGAGGTTTTGGAATTTTAAACTCTTATAATTCTTTAGTATTAATCATCGAACACTTTAATTATTTAAAAACTGTAATTCATCTTTCATGTATTTAATGAATTAGTATTATAAAACACCAGTTCATAGAATTTAAACATTATTTATCTCAAGTTGTCCATATAAATCATAAATTTTTTGTCGAGAATTTCTCTTTACGGTATTTCTTATTTTGTACAATATTTCTATGCTACAATTATTTTGTCAAAATGTTTTGATATATTTTCCTATTACAACTGGTATGCAAGACACGTATCTTTGACGTCTTTTATTTGATGTGTCAACTCCTCTATTTTCTCTAGAATGAAGAAAAATATATGTAATAGTACTATAAATTGCTTTCAGAAAGTAAATTCCTAGACAACTTCTATAGATTAATTAATAACGTTGTACTCTAACAACGTTTCGTCAATATTTGTGTGGAAACAAATCATTCTTTCTAGTTGGAACATTCATTAATTAGGTCACATTTAATTTCTAGAAGAAAAAAAAAATACAATTAGGTTGCGAAATTGGATTTTTGCTATTGTTGTTTATTATAGTTAGAATAACTCTCATGCATGGATTTTGATCTTTAACAATGAATATGAAAGATGACTTGAAAACTTAAAAATTTTGGGACTTAGCGATGTTTAATTCAATATTCAATTTTTGTATTTTCAAGATCATGGCCATGGATAAGAATTGTCTTGTTTGTGAACGGATAGTGAAGGGTGTTCGGTCATGATAAATGCGAATTTGTCTTTAACAAGAATTAGATGTTGAGGGTTGTCCCTGTGGAAAAAGGTGTTAGTTTGGTTGAGATCTAATAAGTTATTTTATGTGAGTTTTTTTTTGTTCGATGCTTCACATGTGATGTTAAACTTAGCTACTAGCTGCCAAAATGTTTTTCTAGTGGGATGAAGCTAGCGTGTGTTATCTTGACGACTGATTTTATATGTTTTTTTTTTTTTTTTGCTCAGTAGTTTTGGTGGGTTCATGGATTGAACTTATTTCTTAACTTTAAATTAGATATTTTTGTTATGGTAATCGAAGGAAGTGGAGATGTTTATGGTTTATACAACACCAGTTTGTGATGTGATGAGACGCAAATATTTGTGAAGAAATAAATAACTCGGCTGGCACTTCTTGTGTCATATTTTAGATCATGGTTGGTTTTCTAATACCGAATTATCTTAAAGAAGTGAGAGAGCTGCATTTCCTTGAAACGAGAAATTGTCAGTGATAGTGTATAAAGAACAAATATAATCACATATTTTTCTTTTAACATAAATCAAACCATTTTATTAAACTTTTACACAATTTTAACACACTTTACATTGTCACCTACAAGTTTAATAATAATCACCTACTTCTTATCTAGATTAGCCACACTCGTAACTCTCTCAAGAAGTAAGAAAACTCACCAAATCAACCTTCTGATCGTAAAAGCAAAAGTGTTGAAAACAACAAGAATACAGATCTAAAAGTGTTCATATCTTCAGATCATCCTAAGACTCTTTATATATGAAAATAATCTAAGCCAATAATCTAAAGAGATCAATACTATACTCACACTAGGCTAGTAATAATCATAGATTTTGTTCATGGTTCCTTCGACTTTATTAGACTCAACTAAATCAAAAACAAAAAATTTGAAACTTTTTCACCGAAAGACAAAACATCAAAACATAGTTTGTATCATTACACCTTCTCCCAGACTTACTTCACACCGTCCCGGTGAGAAAGTAAACCCAAGAGAAGGGATAAGAGTAACCAGAATCAATAGAAAAGTCTGCAAGAGATGAAAATAAAGACAATACTATATGATTTCAAGGGAAAGCAAAGTACTAATGGTGAATTGCCCTCAATCTGAAATCCGCTCCAAACTTGCTATCTTACACGATCGGGTTGTTGCTTGTAACTGCTATCTCTGCAAAACGAACAAAAACTCAAGAGAAGTGTTAGTGTTCTTTCGATTTGAATCACATAATAGAATGGTTGTACAATGATTGAGAAAAGCTAACTTAAGAGCTAACAAGAATCACTTGTAAGAGAAACCATTAAGAGCATAATGATCGAGCAATACTAATTAACAATTAGCAAGAATCATATGTGAAATGCACTATTCAGAACAGTTCTAAGCAATCAATCTAGTATCACATCATCAAGTTGGTAAGTAAAGAGCAATGATCAAGCAATACTAATTATAATTAGTAAGATTCAAGAAATACTTAATGAAAAAACCAACTGATCATAAGTCTAAACTCAATTCAAATTAAAACAGCAAGAAAGGTGGTTAATGGTGAGCATTGATCTTAGAAATACTAACAGACATTAACAAGAATCAAGAGAGAAACCGTTAAGATAACCAACAATTCAAATGAGATGAATAAGAATGAAAATAAATAAGAGATAACCCAGAGTTTCTTGAAGATCCTTCACCAGTAACATCTTAAATCACAGAGAACTCAAAACTAAAAAATAAATAGGTTAGGACTAAAAGCAAAACTAACTCAAAATTTGAAAAACAACTAATATAGAACACCAGATAGTGGGTTGCCTTTCACCCAGCGCTTGTTTAACATCAATAGCTTGACGAACTAACCTTCTAAGCTGGGATTGAATCAACATCAAGATATTCTCCATAACAAGCTCCATAATCAGACATCTTCAACTTCATAACTTTACTTAGCATATTCTTTGTAACATTGGGTCCTTTCTCCTTAAGCTCCGGGGTGAATAATGCTCTAAACTTTGAGAAAGGTTTTGAAACACCCTTGCTTTACACCTTATACTCAATTGCATCTTCAACTATTATTTAAGGAATCAAAGTCACTTGAGAGTCCCTCTTTGTCTTCTTCGGTTTCACCTTCACCGTTTCCTTGACCTGAGATCTTTTTCCTTGATGAGTTGGTCCGAGTAGGGGTGAAGAAGTAGTTGAGAAACTTGGATTTGCAGTCATCCCAAGTTATAATAGAACCAGTGGGTAGAGATTTCAACCAGGAAAGTGTTCTCTCAGCTAGAGAATGACG
The DNA here is from genome assembly GCA_900406425.1 of Iberis pinnata. Lineage (NCBI taxonomy): Eukaryota > Viridiplantae > Streptophyta > Magnoliopsida > Brassicales > Brassicaceae > Iberis > Iberis pinnata. The sequence continues at coordinate 26,707 of OVBE01000676.1, read as the reverse complement.
AAACAAGATGTAGTGCATAAAATCGCGTGATACCTCAATTCTTCATTTTGATCAATCAAAAATCAGACTGTTCTCTTATTTCTTTACTTAACCAAATTCCCCCAAATATGCTGCAACTCTTCACTTTAAGTCCAAATCGACCCGAACACTTGAAAACTTGAAAATGTACTAAAACTTGCAAGGAAACCGTTCGGATAATGCATAATAGCAGACATAAATATCCACTAATATGCATTAAAATCGAGTTATATTAACAAACTCCCGCCGTATTAGATAATTCAATCATGCATTAGATTCATATTCGATAAGCTCTGAGCATCCAAAACGATACTCCCGCAAGCAGAGACACTTATTCATCTAGACTAGGTCAGATCTCTAAACCAAATCCCTACGTATTTATTAACCTATTATCATGAATTAGGTGATCAAGCTAATTCAAGCATTAGAAAAAATCTAGACTAAGAACTTAACAAATTAAATCCATTATGTCAAACCCTAACAATCAAACCTGGTTTCCTTGGGAAACCCCTAAAATCTAACATGGCGACTACTCAGACATAGCTAAGAAATCAAAAAGCATCATTGAGAAAAGCATATCAAAAACCAAATCAATAAATTAAAATATAAGTGTTTAGAATTCTTCTCCAAATACAAGGATGGGATTCGTGTCTCTCTGTAAAGCTCTGAATTGGAAAAGTGTGCATGTGTGTGTATCAAAAATAAACCTAAGCCTAAGTATTTTATATTCTAAAATAAAATAATTAAAACCAAATCCAATAAGGAAAAATCTTGATAAGTCTTGAGGACAATTGCGTCTTTTTGGTTATCTTCAATTTGGCTCGGGCAAAGGGATCGATCGATCCATGGACGGATCAATCGATCCATCGTTCTTCTTTCTCCAGGATCGATCGATTGAAGATAGAATCATTCGGTTTGATCTTGCGTAAGTTTCCAGGGACTTGGATCGATTGATCCTAACCTGGATCGATTGATTCTAGCCTAGATCGATCGATCTCTATAAATGTGCTTCTATGGAACGATCATTTTTCAGTTTGGATCGATTTGTCCATCTTTGTTTTTTCCGTTTGCACCTAAAATCTTTTGAAAACCATCCTTTTTTTCTATAGAACGTCCCAAACACCTAAAATCCTGAAAATACACCAAAAACCCAAGGAAAATACTCGGATAATACGAAATATTAAGTATAAGTAGCTAATATAAGGCATTAAAACCGAGTGATATCAACTCTCCGAGACTTAGATATTTGCTTATCCTCAAGTAAAACAAAAACCAAATCCAAAGAAGATGTTTGGAAACCGGACCACACAGGAACTCGTAGAATCTCAACAACCCTAAGTTCAAAAATCAAAAACTAAAAGACGCTAATCCTAGACAACCATTGCAAACAGTCATCTCTGCACTCTGTTGTCCTTAGTCAAGAATGGTTTTTTCCCACCGGGTTTTCATATCAGTAAGGTTTTAACGAGGCAAGATAGTCCGCTTACTCAAATAAACGTTCATCTCGCTAGTTGGAAAACACGAATTGGAAACATTCATCTCGCCAACTAGCGAGTGAGATGAATCTGAAAAGGAATTCATCTCGCCAACTGGTGAGATGAATCAAAGAAATTATCTTGCCAACTAACGAGATAATAAATCAAAGGAATTTATGGGAACCAAAATTCGCACTGGCGAGATGAATCTCAAATGCAAATTCATCTCGCCAATTGTGAGATGAATTCTCCGATTCCTCTTGCAACTGGCGAGATGAATCTCTTATACCAATTCATCTCGCCAGTTGAGAGATGAATTTTCTGATTCATCTCGCAACTGGCGAGATGAATCTTAGACACGAATTCATCTTGCTAGTTGCGAGATGAATTTTCCGATTCAACTCGCTAGTAGCGAGATGAATCTCATATGCGAATTCATCTCGCCAGTTGCAAAATGAAATTTCTGATTCATCTTGCAACTTGCGATATGAATCTCATATACGAATTCATCTCGTCAGTTGCAAGATGAATTCTCTAATTCGTTTCGTACATCCAAAAATGTCTCGATTGTTCGTATTGGAGCAAGGTTCATGCTTTTCGCAGAGATATACATGATTAAAGCATTTGTATGGAGACTGCATATTCATCGAGGTTTTGGAAATTCGTTGTGTGTAAGAGGACCATCTTGCCTCGTCAAAACCTTAGTGACAGGAAAACTCGGTGCGAAAAAACGATTGTCGACTAAGGACGAAAGAGTGAATAGATGACCGCTTAGTGATTTTGTGGTTGTTGCTCGATTTCTCTAAAACGTATCATTTGCGGTATTTTGGGAATATTATGGATTTGATCAGTTTGTTGCGATTACCGATATTGATGCATATATTGGCTTTTTTTTATCTCGTAACTGGCGAGATGAATCGGAAGAATTCATCTGGTACTGGCGAGATGAATTACCAACTGGCAAGATGAATTGGAAGAATTCATCTTGCAACTGGTGAGATGAATTTCACTCACTAGTTGGCGAGATGAATTAGACAATTAAACCATTCTGAATGAGTCCTCTCTTGTTTCGAATCATTCTAAGTCTCCGTCGAAGTTTTACGACAAAAATCAGAGAATTCGTTCCTTTCGTACAATAAATTCCTATAGCACACAAGAGAACCGTGAATTCATTTCGTATCAACCAGACATATGTAACGATAGTGGTTAACTAAAATACTGACGTTATCCCATTACGCACTTTCCGAAAAAGTATCGATCGTATCATTGCGCGAGGGTTCATTTTTTGACAAGAGTCGCGAAAACTGCCTAAACCGTAAAACAGCCCAACGAGGCCTGAAAGACGATTACGGCCCACTTACGATTCTAGATGGGAAACGAGCCCAAACATGGTTATGGTTGTAGCTTGTCTTGCAAGCCAGAGAGAAATGATAGAAATCCACAAAAGGAAAATTTGTGAAGAAGAATCTATCAAGAAAAGGAAGATTTCCGCAAAGCAACGAAAGACGAAAAAGGAAGACGGAGCAACTCTGAAGTCTATATAAGAGAGGTCAAGAGATGGTTCAAGACACGTTCAACTCAGAAATACCTAGGTCTTTAGACTGTTTTTCCGATTTTGTTAGAGAGCTGCGACTTGATTTGGTTTACTAGTCTTTCGTACTATGGAACTTGCCAATAACTCACGTAGCCAAGGCTTATCACATGTTGTATCATGCTCATACGCAGATTTGGAATAAGAAACCTGTTTTTCCCTATTTTGTTCTTAAAATCGTACGTTTACTATTTATCATTCGTATTCTAATTTAGTTCGTGTTTGACTCACAGAAATCCGGGATCTCTGGAAAGTTAGAGTTTGCTCTATTTTTCGTAACTAACGGAAATTGACAGTGCAAATTTCGGTTCCCACAATTTAGCGCTAGAAGGAGGGGGTACAAGTGATTTCTTTCAAGTCAACCCATAAATCAATCACGAAAAAGGTATGTCTAACTCAATAAATAATGTCATCGTATCTTTCGAGGATAAAGCAACGGCCGCTCAGGCCAAACCTTGTAACTATCTCCTCATTATCGAGTTAACAATACATGATATCGATCTCCTAAGGGTGTTAAACGACATCGGCTGCTCAACGAATATCATCTTCAAATATACTCTCGAAAGAATGAAAATCGGACTCTCTGACATATCTTAGGATCTTATCTCACTAGTAGGGTTTTCTGGAGACACTACGATGACCCTCGGCTCGATTAACCTTGCGGTTAAAGCTAGGAATGTCACGAAAAACGTAGAATTTCTGGTAGTAGATCGCCCCGCCTCCTATAACGTAATCATGGGTGTCCTGTGGCTGAAATCTATGCATGATGTAGCGTCCATGTACCACTACCGTCTCAAATTCCCAACTTCTTTTGGCATCGAATCAATCCAAGGGAATTAGAGGATTTCACAAGTATGCCTCACCATTGAATGAAAACAAAAAAGTGCAACTGCAGAAAACATCATCGAGAACAAAAGGCAAAAGGGCTCCGCCAAAAACACCGTATAATAGGATCAAACGGAGATCTTCTGGAAATTTTGGAAGGCCGAGATCCTAGAGGCAAAGTACGAAATGACTTACGAACCCGTCATCTTAGTATGCTTAAATGAAAGATTTCCAGAACACTACATCGATATCGGCGCTAACCTCTGCGACCCCGTAAAGAGACAACTCATAACTTGCTTAAAAAAGAACCTCAATACGTTCGCATGGACTGTAGAAGATATGCTAGGAATCGACATCAATGTAACCTGCCATGCACTTAATGTCCACCCCACCTTTAAACCCGTCAAATAGAAAAGACGGAGATTGGGTCCTGAGCGCGCTGCTGCGGTCAACGACAAAGTAAAAAAACTCCTCAAAGTCGGGTCAATCACAGAAGTCAGGTACCCCGACTAGCTGACTTCCCAAAAGATAGTTTCCCATTGCTGCATATCGACCGTCTCGTAGAAGCCACGGTAGGAAAAAACTGTTATCATTCATGGACGCCTTCTCAGGCTACAATCAAATCATGATGAATCCTGACGACCGCGAGAAAAACGCTTTTATGACCGACCGTTGTACTTAATGCTACAAAGTAATGCCCTTCAGCCTAAAAATATCAACGACTCGTCAATCGTATATTCTCCGAAGAGCTTGGAAAGACTATGGAGGTATACATCAACGACATGCTTGTAAAATCCCTCGATGAACATAACCACGTCGCTGACCAGCAGAGATTCTTCGATAAGTTAAACCAACATAACATGAAACTAAATCCAGTAAAATGAAAATTTGTCATGACATCGGGGGAGTTCCTCTGATACCTCGACATATACCGGGGGATCGAAGCTAACCCAAAACAAATTACCACGCTAATCAAAATGGCTTTCCCAAAAAATAAGTGAGAATTGCAGATGGCCTCACCTCCTGTCCTCACTAAACCAGTCGTCAGAGAGCCGTTATTCCTATACATCACAGTGTGGACGACAACCATAATCGGTGTCCTCATAGAGAGGAACACAGTGGAAAAATCCAATTTTTTACTTAAGAAAAACCTTACTAGACACCAAAATATGATACCCGCGTATGAAGAAACTGGCCCCTGCCATAGTGATGTCGGCATGAAAACTACGACCATATTTTCCAGTCACATATGATAATTGTCCTCACATCGTTCCCACTACGAATAATCCTGCACACCCCCAGTCAATTGGGAAGATTAGCGAAATGGGCAATCAAGTTTATAAAATACGATATCGAATACCGAATGAAAACCTCCGCGGAATCGTAGGTCCTCACCGATTTCCTGGTAGAAATCCCCATAGAAAATATGATAATAAGGAATCAAAATCATTCTCGATTCTTTATGTATAAGGATCTTCATCCAAACAGGGGTCAGGAGTTGGGATCCGATTAACGTCACCGACCAGAGAAATACTGGAACAATCGCTTCTCCTCATATTCCACGCATCAAAAAACAAAGCGGAATACGATGCACTTATCGTTGGGTTAAAGTTAGCCCACAGACTCAAAATATCCATGCCTAGTGTGACTCCCAACTTGCATCAAGCCAATTTAGCGATGAATACGAGGCTAGGGACGAAAGGATGGAATCATACCAAAAACTTGTTCAGAATCTCTCCCAAGGCTTTAACCAGTTTTCCCTCACGCGAGTACCTCGCTCAGCGAATGTGCAGGCTGACACTTTAGCTTCAAGCTCTGACCTGGGTCTCAGACGAGTCATCCTTGTAGAATTTATCGAAAATCCAAGCTTCAGTACCTTGATCGTCACAGACCTGATCCAATCGGCAGATGAGGATATCGGCGAAACAAACCAACCTGAAGAAAATTCCGAACAATTCGTATACAGGTGCGATAAACCATGGTTGCAAGAAATCCAGGCTTACATAGTCGAACGAACCCTTCCTACAGAAAAGTGGGCCGCCCGAAAAGTCAAAATTCACGCTGCTTGATACACCCTAGTAGACGGAGAAATCTACAAATGAAGTTTTTTTGGACCTCTCATAACCTGCATAGAGGGAGAGAAATCAGGGAAAATTATTGAAGAAGTACATTCTGGTTCATGCATGAATCACTCCGGCGAAAGATTCCTCACAATCAAAATAAAACACCATGGTTATTATTGGCCAACTATGGTTAAAGACTGCAAAAAATTCGCCAGCAAGTGTGAAAGGTGTCAAAGGCACGCACCAATGATTCACCAGCCCGGAGAGCTCCAATCTTCTATTTTTCCCGCATATCCGTTCATGCGATAAGCAATGGACATTGTCGGACCCATGCACAAGTCTAAACAGAAACGCTTCCTACTAGCCATGACCAATTTATTTTTGAAATGAGTTGAAGCCGATTGGTACGCCAACATCGAAGACGCCCAAGTCAAAAATTTCGTATGGAAAATATCGTTTTCAGGCATGGAATCCCCTATGAAATCATGACGGACGATGGGTCTCACTTCATTTCTACGAGATTCAAGGCGTTCTGAGAGAAGTGGAAAATACAGATGACCAAATCAACTCCCAGGTATCTGATGACTCTGAATTTTCATGGTTTTTATATATTATTTAGCATCAATTATGAGGTCTTTAGGCGTGCATACATCACATTTATAGTTGATTTTAGTAAGTTTGTGATATTTAGGACTTTTGCATTAGAATTCGCATATGCACGCATTTTGGAGATTTTTCAGGACTTTCATGAGTTTTCAGGAAGGTTTGGTGAGAATTCAGAAAAATAGCACTCAACCTGGAATGGAGCAGCACTTAGCATGGAATGGACTGGCACTAATCTGGATCTACCACAACACTTACCTGGATTGATCTCAGCTCTCTCCTGCATCGATCCTAGATCGATCCCACAACACCTATCTGGATCGATCCCAGCACCTATTTGGATCGATCCCATCACCTATCTGGATTGATCCCAGCCACTCCTGGATTGGTCCTGCATCATTTCTAGATCGATCCAAACTACAACATCTGGATCGATCCCAGCTCACTTCGGGATCGATCTAGATTGATCTCAAGACACGTCCAGATCGATCTCACTCAAGCCTCAACAAGCTGGATTGATCTCAAGCTCAACTTCTGGATCGATCCCATTCAAGCATCCCCAGCTCAGATCGATCACGCACTTACCAACTCGAAATCAAACACGCTCCAACCCAACCAAATCAATCCCGACCTGACCCAAGATCCAAGCAATGATTATCTTTTGTCTTTAGTGCGATTTAGGGCTTTTCTCTGCACACTATAAAAGCCCTAACTCGCCTCTTTTTGCAAGAGAGATGTTTTTTCTTTTTCGTTTTAGGTTGCAGTCTTAGGTTTTCATTCTCTTTGTTGTTTTTCATGTTCTTGGTGTAAAAACCAGATATCTTTTAAGTTTCAAGTTAATCTTCTGTTTTTCTTTTACTTTCCTGCTTAGCTTTACGTTGCTGTTTAGCTGGTGCATATTGATTTACGTTTTAAGTTTTAATCTTTTTTTTAGTTTGTTCTTCATCTTTGTTTTTACTGTATCATTGTTGTTCTTAGTTTCTGGGTTTGTGTTCTTACTATTCTTCATAGCTTCTTCTTAGATCATCATGTTTAGCTTAGAAGTTATCATCCTGGGGATGGGGTAGACTAGGGTTGATGTCCTGATTTCACCTTTGTACCTAAGTTGTTTGTCTTTAAATCCAATCTGTTTCACCTGCACGTAATGCTGATTGTATTTATTCTTGAACCGTTGAAAACCCGCCTTAAGACTCTTCAACACTTGACCGTGATTCATTAAATTATCCGGAAGTAGGTGATTTTAGATATTTGTTTCTCCTTCTAAGGAATTAGTTGTTTGGAAAGCTTATTGACTATAGTAGATTGTTGTTCATACCTGCTTAGTAGTTACTGTCTTTAACGGGAGTTAAGTCTATGATTGCTTTTCTTGAAATTGAATGCCAAGGAACTGGAATTGGTTGCTTATGTTTCTGCTGTCTAGGTATTAGCTCATTGTATGAGGTATGTTAGGTACTTAGGTTGTTTAGGATAGATCTCTAGTCAATTACCCTTGTCCTCAGGAACTGCTTCGCACTTGTTTACATCTTTCACTCTCTCTGCTTTTACACTGTTTTTGCATCTTAGTCTTTTATGCTTCTTTTTCTGTTTGTGCACTTTACTTCCAGCATTTTCACTACACTTAGGACATGTTAGTAAAACACCTATTTTATTGTTTAGCTTGACTTTGAAGCATCCACTGCATCTTGATTGTTAGTGCACTCCCAATTGGATTGATAACCCATCTATACTACAATGATGGGTAATTGATACCCTTTAGGACCAAGAAATCCTACTATCAATTTGGTGCCATTGCCATTTGGGAGTTTTTACTACATTCTGGATTTTGGATCTTTTAAGATCAAGCTTCTTTTACATCTTTACTTACCTGTCTACCTTTGTTTGCTTTTTTTAGGTACCTGCTTAGCAGTGTATGAACCTAAGAAGCAGAGGACCAACTGACTTGATTACCCTCGTTGAAGACATCAGAGCTCTTGAACGGGAACACTCTCGGGAAAGACGTGAACAAGAACGTGTGGAACACTTATGTAGATTGGAATTACAAATGGCAGACAACGCTGACAGAGACAACCAGCACACTATAGGTGCTGGTGACAGCCCCAACACTCACACCACCAGACATGGAATCAATCCACCTGCAGTGCAGAAAAAAAATTTCGAGATCAAGCATAGGCTCATTGCAATGGTGCATAGCAACAATTTTCATGGATTACCTATGGAGGATCCACTCGATCATCTTGACGAGTTCGATTGATCCTGTAGCCTCACAAAGATAAATGGAGTGAGTGAAGACGATTTCAAGCTATGCCTTTTCCCATTCTTTTTCGGAAAGAAGGCACATCAGTGGGAGAAATTATTTCCCAAGAACACCATCACAACTTGGGATGCTTGCAAGAAGGCTTTTCTTGCAAAATTCTTATGTACCTCTAGAACAGCAAGACTACAGAATGAAATTTCAAACAACGCTTCAAGAACTACACAATGCAATGCCCCCATCATGTTTTCAGCAAAGCTTCCCTACTCAGCACCCTCTATAGAGGTGCTTTACCAAAGATTCGAATGTTTCTAGATACAGCCATTAATGGGCACTTCCTCAACAAAAGTGTAGATGATGGATGGGAGTTGGTAGAGAACCTTGCCTAGTCTTATGGGATTTACAGTGAGGACTACGACAGACACCTTGAGGTGGTTCTGCTTCTGATGATAGCACAAAGAAGGAGATTAAGGCACTAAACAAGAAGTTGGACATGTTACTCATGGGTCAACAACATCAAGTTCACTTCATCTCTGATGAAGAACAACTTTAAATACAAGCTGCAGAAGTTCAACAGCAAGAGGAAATGTGCTATGTGCAGAACCAAGGGGGTTACAACAAGGGGTACTTCAACTACAAAAAAAACCCTGGTCTTTCTTACAGAAGCAACAATGTTGCTAACCCAGAGGAGCAAGTGTACCCCACACTACCTCAGAAGGATCTTCAACCCTTCACCAACTATGCGCAAAAACGTGCTTTCTTTACACCTACACAACAACGGGCTCTTTCCCTTCAACAGCCGGACTCAGTTCCTCCTGCTACACCACCTCCTGCTGCATCTTCAACCATTGAAGCACTGCTTCAACAACTTCTACATGGTCAAGCAACTAGTGTTATGGAAACCTCAAAAAAATATGGTGACCTTCACACTCGATTGGACTCTTCTTTCAATGATGTCTACGCCAAGATTGAAGCACTTACCTCTAGAGTCACTTCGCTTGAGAGCAATATTGCCTCCATCTCTACCTCTTCATCTGGTAAACTACATTGCACGTCTACTTCACAGCCCCACAATGTTGCTCATGTGAAAGCAGTCACTCTACAAAGTGGGAAGGCATTACCACCACGACAGGATGCTCTNTTGGCCAAGTTGGGGGGGGGGGGTTGTGTTTGAAAGAATCTAAAGAAGAAGAACTTGCAATAACTATTTCACGGAAGCCATTGCAACATCCACCAGAAGTGATCACCAAACCACCTCCGGCTAAACAACCATCTGCAACACAACAGAAGGATACACCCTTCATTCCACCACCATATGTTCGAAGACTGTCTTTCCCTTCTAGATTTAAGAAAGAAATCATGGCAAAGTAAAAAAGCGTCTTTGAGAAATATATGAAAGACACTGAAATCAAAGTGCCTCTTCTTGACGCAATCACTTTGATGCCTCCATACAAGAAGTTCCTGAAGGATGCTATCACCAAGAGAGGAAAGGAGATTCATGGAATGGTAGTTCTAAGTGAAGAATGCAGCGCGATCATCACAAGGACCTCAACCCCAAATAAGCTAGCAGACCCGGGGTCATTTACCTTACCCTGTTCGCTAGGACCCTTGTCTTTCGACAAATGCTTGTGTGACTTAGGAGCCTCAATAAGTCTTATGCCTTTATCAGTTGCAAGGAAGTTAGGCTTCAAATATTTTAAACCCTACAATATATCTCTAGTACTTGCAGACCGATCAGTGCGCATCCCACATGTAATCATTAAAGATTTACCTGTAAGGGTTGGAGTAGCTGAAATCCCAACTGCCTTCTGTATCTAGACATGAGTGAAGAACCCAGAGATCCTTTGATTTTAGGAAGACCGTTCTTGGAGCTGTTATTGATGTTCATAAAGGAAAAATCCTACTCAATATGGGTAAGGAGCTAAAGATGACCTTCGACATTCATAAGGAAACCAGTTGTTGAAGGAGAGATTTTCTACATAGAAGAGATTGATCAACTCACTGAAGAATTCCTGGAGGAGATTAGTCAGGAAGAACACCTCCAAATTGCATTGACCATGAATGGGGATAACGGGGATCTATGTGGTGAAATTCCGGAGTATGAGATAATCTTAGACTCATATATACCATTGGAGTCCGAAGAACCATTCGAAGATATCCAGGGTTTAGAAAGACAAGTCTTCTTAGCCACTGAAGAGATCATATTCGAAGAGAAACCAAGTCAAAAGCCTACCCAAGCTCAAATGGACTCTACAATATCTGAAGACTGGTCTGAACTCAAGGCACCAAGTGTGGAACTGAAACCACTTCCCAAAGGACTAAGGTACGCTTTTCTTGGACCCAACTCAACATACCCAGTCATAGTGAGTGATGAACTTAGTGAAAATGAGCTAGATTTGCTGTTAACTAAATTAAGGAAGTTTAGAAGAGCAATAGGGTATTCATTGGATGACATAAAAGGAATATCACCTAGTCTATGCACTCATAGAATCAATCTTGAAAATGAATCCCCAAAGAAGACTAAATCCCAACCTGAAAGAAGTGGTAAAAAAGGAAATTCTTAAATTGCTGGATGCTGGTGTCATCTACCCTATCTCAGATAGTACTTGGATATCACCAGTTCATTGTGTCCCATAAAATGGAGCAATTACTTTGATTAAAAACGACAAATATGAACTAATACCAACCAGAACAATCACTGGACATAGGATGTGCATCGACTACAGGAAGTTAAATGCAACATATAGGAAAGACTATTTCCCATTACCCTTCATTGATTAAATGTTAGAACGCCTAGCCAACCATCCTTATTACTGTTTCCTTGATGGATATAGTTGATTTTTCCAAATCGCTATCCACCCTCAAGATCAGGAAAAAACCACACCCACGAGCCCTTACGACACTTTTGCATATAAAAGGATGTCGTTTGGGATTTGCAATGCACCTGCCACCTTTCAGAGGTGTATGACTTCGATTTTCTCAGATTTGATCGAGGAGGTAGTTGAGGTGTTCATGGATGATTTATCCGTGTACGGCTCTTCTTTCTCCTCTTGTGTTGTCAAATATGTGCAGGGTCCTCACCAGGTGCGAAGAGACAAATCTAGTCCTGAACTGGGAAAAGTGACATTTCATGGTAAAGGAAGGAATAGTGTTAGGACATAAGATCTCAGAGAAGGGTATAGAGGTAGACAAGGCTAAAATAGGTGTAATGGTGCAGTTGCAACCGCCGAAGACGGTGAAGGATATTAGAAACTTCCTTGGTCATGCGGGTTTCTATAGAAGGTTTATCAATGACTTTTCAAAGATAGCCAGACCCTTGACAAGGCGTTTGTGTAAGGAAACTGAGTTCAACTTCGACACAGAACGTTTGGAAGCCTTCCACCGCATCAAGGAAACCTTGGTAACTGCACCAGTAGTTCAAGCTCCCAATTGAGACTACCCATTTGAGATCATGTGTGACGCTTCAGACTATGAAGTTGGAGCTGTCTTGGGGCAGAAGATTGATAAAAAGGTGCACGTCATCTATTATGCTAGTAGGACTATGGATGATGCTCAGGTGAAGTATGCCATAACAGAGAAGGAGTTGCTAGCAGTTGTCTTCGCATTTGAAAAATTCAGAAGCTACTTAGTTGGCTCGAAGGTGATAGTTTATACTGTTCATGTCGCGCTGAGACATACTTATGCTAAGAAGGACACCAAACCGAGACTATTGAGATGGATTCTCTTATTGCAAGAGTTTGACATGGAGATAGTGGATAAAAAGAGGATTGAAAATGAAGTAGCAGATCACTTTTCAAGAATGAGGATTGATGACTCAGTCCCAATTGATGACTCTATGCATGAAGAACAACTCATGATAATCCATACATGTGCGTGTTTGGAAAGTGAAGTGGTGACAACAAAAGCAGCACCATGGTAAGCAGACTTTGTTAATTATAAGGTCTGTGGAACAATCCCTAAAGATTTCGACGAGTATAAAAAGAGGAAGTTCCTTAGTGATGTAAAGCATTACTATTGGGATGACCCCTTTCTTTACAAAAGGGGTCAAGACGAAATATTCAGAAGGTGCGTAGCTGAAGATGAAGTGAAGGGAATTGTGGAGCATTGTCATGGTTCCCCTTATGGAGGTCACTTTTCAACATTTAATAATGTTCATAAAATCCTTCAAGAAGGTCTGTGGTGCCCGACACTCTTCAAGGACACACATGGTTTCATCTCTACGTACGAACCATGCCAGAGAGCACGGAACATTGGGAGAAGAAATGAGATGCCCCAGAATTCGATTTTAGAGCTTGAAGTGTTTGACGTATGGGGAATTGACTTCATGGGACCATTCAACCCCCCATCTTTTGGTAATAGCTATATCCTAGTAGCTGTTGACTATGTCTCTAAATGGGTAGAAGCAATTTCCAATCCAACCAATGATGCTAAGGTGGTTTTAAGGCTTTTCAAAAGCATAATCTTCCCAAGATTTGGAGTACTAAGAGTAGTAATTAGTGATGGAGGTTCTCACTTCATAAACAAGATCTTCGAAGGTCTGCTGAAGAAGTATGTAGTGAAGCATGAGGTGGCAACACCTTATCACCCACAAACAAGTGGACATGTTGAAGTATCAAACAGGCAGATCAAGGTAATTTTAGCAAAGATTGTTGGAACCTCCAGGAGAGATTGGCCAGTGAGGCTGGATGATGCGTTATGGGCATACAGAACAACCTTTAAGACACCAATAGGACAAACACCATTTCAGCTGCTCTATGGGAAGAGATGCCACTTTCCAGTTGAATTAGAGTATAACGCACTTTGGGCAACTAAACTCCTAAACTTTGATCTCCATACAGCTCAAGAGAAGAGGGAGATAGACATGCATGAACTGGAGGAGTTCAGACTCAACGCCTATGAGAGTTCCAAAATATACAAGGAAAGGAGCAAGGAGTTTCATGATAAAAAGATTCTAGTGAAGGAAATCAACACTGTTTACCAAGTCCTTTTGTTTAACTCAAGAATGAAGCTATTCCCAGGAAAGCTCAAATCCAGGTGGTCAGGGTCATTCTCTGTAAGGGAAGTTCTACCATATGGAGCTATCACCTTGATTGGAAAAAATGGGAATGAATTTACAGTGAATGGGCAACGAGTGAAACCATACTTGGAAGACATAGAATCTCAGAAGAAACCCCAGTTCTCCTTGGAGAACCATCTCAGAGACACATATCCTAAAAACATGAAGTCAAGCTTAGTGACTATAAACAAGCTCACATGGGAGAAAATCCCATGTCTATCTTTGTAAATATTCCTTTTTAGCTTTTTATCTTTCAGCATTTCATCTAATGCATTTTAGTTTGAATTTGGTTTTTGGTGTTTCAGGAAATTAGGAAACGAGTCTAGAGCAATGGTGTAATCGATCCACATTCACATAAGTGATCGATCCACAGGAACGACAAGATCGATCCATCACCGGAGATCATCCATACTCACGACGTGATCGATCCATCACCGTAGGAGAGATCGATCCACTAGGCCGGAGGCGATCGATCCAACACCAAGGTCTGATCGATGTATGGTGAGAACTTGGCCCGAGCCACGGAAAAGAGTGTGATCGATCCAACGTCACACAGCAAGGTCAAGCAAGTGAGAGGCGTAGCAGCGAGCTGTCATTTGTGTGAGCAACAAGACTTCGAATGCCCACTCTACCTTTCCAAGATACCCCATCATATCCCTTACACATCCACTACCCCCATCACATCAATGTTTCCTCTTTAATCCTCCTCCACAAAACCTCCACTTTAATCCTCAACCACAAAAACCCACAACTCCCCCGGTCTTAACCACAACAATTCAAGTCATCCCTCTATTTAAGGGAGTATCTTCATCTCTCTTTCATGATTAAATCTCATAACTCTCACTACTGAAATTCTCTGCTTAAAATCAGTCTCTGAAGATTTGAGCTAAAGAAATCATCACATCTTTAAGCATCTTTGATTCGGTTTCCGTTCTATCGTTTCTGAATTTTTACGAAATTTTTGGTTTTTCATGAATCTCTGAAACTTTTTATGGAACCCAATTGCAAGTTAATGATAAATATGATAATGAGATTTAAGAGTTATGCACGATTAGTGTGTGAAACTTGCATTTGTTAAGTTGTAGGAACTCTAATATCTTCAAACGTTACTAATTGTTTATTGATCTTTCAGGCGCAACCATGTCAAATGTACCTTCAAACTTAAAGATTTACCATGTCCTGATGGCGGTCGAGTTCATAGGATCAACATTCCCCAATGAAAAAATGGTGAGAAGACACGGAATCTTGGAGCAAGTTAAGAACATTATGAGGAATATGGGAATACCGAGCATGCTTGACATGGATTTCGAAACTTACCAACAACCGACGTGCATGTTCCTAGCCTCCCTACAAGTGAGATATGTCTGAGAGAGCGGGTACGATAGGAGCAATGGTGGCTTCATCACTTTCAAGGATGTCTACATGAAAACATACACAATCACTTTCAGAGAGTTGGAATACATCTACGGTGTTCATGCTATGAAATCTCAACCAGCCACATTCGAAGACACTGCAAATGAGATTAGACTCATTTGGAGCATAATTGGATCCAAGGCTTTCAAAGACGGGTAGAACAAGATCGCCTTTATCTGCCACCCATCAATCTGTTACGCGCACCAATTCCTCGCAAACTCTTTCTTTGCTAGGCGCGACATAAGCTACATTTTGGGAGAGAAGATGAAGTTCTTAAGTTTAGGCATTGCCTCGCACGTTAGCAGCTTCCTCCAAGATGAATCCTTGTTCACAGTGCTCTATGAAAGGAGACCTTGTCCTCTTAAGCTATTTCTCAGACAACTAGCAAAATACCAAGATCCCACTTGGATGTCACAAGAAAGGGGAGTACCTCAAATACGGGTGGGAGGCTGGATCACTCCTATCCTTCAGCATACCCAAGTCTACCTCGGAAGGATTGATCAGACCTCGAGGTCAATGAACTAAGATCATTTAAAGGATATTCAGTTCATAGTGGGGAGATTAGATGAACAGTTCTGCTACCAATTCAAGAGAACAAGCAGTTCCAAAGGGATCATCTTACTTCCAAACATCAGAAGGACATCTCTCAAGAGGATCGAGAACATTATGTCCAGCCACGACTACTCCACCGATCAAGCCATCATCAACCAAGTGACAAACCTGGAATCTTGTTCACACAACGTTTTAAACCTATCCTTGGAGGGAGACTCATACAACTCCCAATTTGGGAGTAACTGAAGTCATCCCAAAATAACCACTGTATGATCCGCTGCACATCCATATATTCACGTTTTAAGTTTGTGCATGTCTTTATGTTTTAATGCTTTTTCTCTATCCTGTCCATCCTTTAGTCCAATCCAAAACTTGGGTTACACAGAGACTGTGTAATTCAGGTTTGGGGGAGGATTCGGAGGACCCTGCTATCTAATGAAATTTCCTTGTTTGTTCCTTTGTCTCCACTTTGCAATGCATGTACATAACACATACATAGCATTAAAAACCCATAAAAACTTGAAAATTTTTTGAAAATTTTTCTTCAAAAATAGAGTGTCATTTGCATTTGATTGAGTTGCATATAGGATGTTGCACATGCATAGGAAACTAGGAAGGTGATAACCTTTTAAGTATGTTGTTTTCTCAGTGTTACTGCCCTTGTTGTTAGTTGTCTAATGTATCCTGAATTTATCTGAAGTAAAACTACACCTTGCTTGGAATGTGAACTTGCATGATCATTTGTCTTCTGAAGCATGTTGTGATTTGAAGTTTGTTCCTATCTATTAGAACTTGAATTAGAATGCTTACATATCATGTTTGTGTGTTAAATATGAACTCATGGATAACATATACATATTTGGGTTATCTTCTACTTTTTACCACTCTTGTTAACCCAAGTAGAATCCCCACCTTTGAACCTCACCTTCTTTCAAACTCTGAATTTACTATCGAGTGGCAGAACTTTAATGGAATGAGCTTGGTAGAACGTGTTAGGTTCGAACTGACAGGAATAGGGTCTCATGTAGTTCTAGTCCACAAATTTGGACTAGATAGGACTAGGTGGGATTCGATTTTGAATGTTGGTTTGGGTGGAAACAAATGAAAGGGTATTGGTAGCTGGTAAAAAGGGAAGTGTTAAGAAAGATCCTTAGGAGATGAGATAAAAAAGAATCAGAACACGCTAGTAGAAAGTTTGGGGGAACATTGGTATGCAAAAGAAGTATGGCTAATGTAGAATAAGAGAAAACATATGACAATGAATCCAAAAGGGTAAACCCCAAAAGATAGTGCACGTGAAAAAGGTCTAAAGCCATAAGCGTTTAAGTAAGTAAGTTCCTGAAACAGCTAGCAGCATCTGAGAAAGAAGTCTCTCCTAAGGGTAACAAAGAAAAGATGAAAAATGGGAATATGAATGGGTATGATCACTTTGAATCATCTTTACTCCTTAATCTATCCTTGACCAAATGAGTTCATTGAAGGCACATGACTTGATCCATGATTCCTGATTAATGAATGTTAAAGGAACAAACGAATTTGAATGCATTGTGGAAGTTGAAATTGGTATGTGATGAACTGTGATGAGTATGGCTAAGGTTTTTAAGTAGGATGAGCTTAGAACTGCATTCTATAACTAGTAACCAGGACATTAATATTACCTATATTTCCAGCATGTTTTGGTTCCGAGTTCCCACTTTCAAACCTCACTCCCACACTTCTGAATTACTTTCTTGAGGGCAAGCAAGGATTTAGTTTGGGGGAGTTGATAACTCTAAATTTTCATGGTTTTTACATATCATTTAGCATCAATTATGAGGTCTTTAGGCGTGCATACATCACATTTATAGTTGATTTTAGTAAGTTTGTGATTTTTAGGAATTTTTCATTTGAATTCGCATATGCACGCATTTTGGAGATTTTTCAGGACTTTCAGGAGTTTTCAGGAAGGTTTGGTGATAATTCAGAAAAGCAGCACTCAACCTGGAATGGAGCAGCACTCAACCTGAAATGGAGCAGCACTTAGCGTGGAATGGACTGGTACTAATTTGGATCGACCGTAGCACTTACTTGGATCAATCTCAGCTCTCTCCTGCATTGATCCTAGATCGATCCCGCAGCACCTATCTAGATCGATCCTAGCACCTATCTGGATCGATCCCAGCACTTATCTGGATCGATCCAAGCTCACTCCTGGATCGATCCTGCATCATTTCTGTATCGATCCCAACTGTAACATTTGGATCGATCCCAAATCACTTCTGGATCAATCCAGATTGATCTCACGAGACGTCCAGATCGATCCCGCACCAAGCTTCTGGATAGATCTCGCGCTCAAACCAAATCGATCTCACTCAAGCCTCAAACAAGCTGGATTTATCTCAAGCTAAACTTCTGGATCGATCCCATTTAAGCGTCCCCAACTCAGATCGATCACGCACTTACCAACTCTAAGTCAAACACGCTCCAACCCGACCAACTCAATTAACTTTTGTCTTTAGTGCGATTTAGGGATTTTCTCTGCACACTATAAAAGCCCTAACTCACCCCCTTTTGCAAGAGAGATGTTTTTTCTTTCCTTTCTAGGTTTTAGTCTTAGGTTTTCATTCTCTTTGTTGTTCTTCATGTTCTTGGTGTAAAAACCAGTTTCTTTTAAGTTTCAAGTTAATCTTCTGTTTTTCCTTTACTTTCCTGCTTAGCTTTAGGTTGCTGTTTAGTTGGTGCATATTGATTTACGTTTTAAGCTTTTAATCTTTTGTTTTAGTTTGTTCTTCATCTATGTTTTTACTGTTTCATTGATGTTCTTAGTTTTTGGGTTTGTGTTCTTACTGTTCTTCATAGCTTCTTCTTAGATCATCATGTTTAGCTTAGAGTTATCATCTCCGTTTTCTCTGTTGTCGTTTCCATGAGTAGTGAGTAGTTTCATTAAGTTCCTGGGGATGGTGGTTAATGTCTTGATTTCACCTTTGTACCTAAGTTGTTTGTCTTCAAATCGTTTATGTTTCACCTTCATAGTAGGATTTTTAGTCCTAAGGGGTATCAATTACCCATCATTGTAGTATAGATGGGTTATCAATCAAAATGGGAGTGTACTAATCAATATGGAATGCAAAGGGTGCTTTAAAGTCAAGCTAAGTATTAAAAGAGGTGGTTTGATAAAAGGTCCTAAGTGCAGTGAACATGCTGGAAGTAAAGTGCATAAACCTAAAAAGAAGCATAAAAGACTAAGATGTAAAAGCAGAGTAAAAGCAAAGAGAGTAAAAGATGTAAACAATGTGAAGCAGTTCCTGAAGACAAAGGTAATTGACTAAGGATCCATCTTGAACTACCTAGGCACCTAACATACCTCATACATTGAGCTAACCCGTAGACAGTAGAAACTTAAGCAACCAATTCCAATCCATTGGCAATCAATTTCAAGAAAAGTAGTCACGAACTCAACTCCTGTCATAGACAGTAACTACTAAGCAGGCATGAACAAAATCTACTGTAGTCAATAAGTTTCCCAAACAACTAATCCCTTAGAAAGGGAATCGAATCTCTGAAATCACCTAGTTCCGGACATCTTCAATGAATCACCGTCAGGTGCTGAAGGGCCTGAAGTCGGGTTTTCAGTCCTTCCCAGGATGAAATACAATCAGCATTACGAGCAGGTGAAACATAAGGGATTTAAAGACAAAAACTTAGGTACAAAGGTAGAAAGAGGATATCAACCCTAGTCTACCCCATCCTCACGAACTTGATGGAATACTCACTACTCATGGAAACGAAAACAGAGAAAACAGAAATCATAACTACAAAGCTAAACATGTAGATCTAAGGTTAAACTGTGAAGAACAAAAAGAACACAAACCCAGAAACTAAGAACAACAATGAAATAGTAAAAACCGAGATGAAGAACAAACTTAAAACAGGAGATTAGAAGCTTAAAACGAAAATCAACAAGCACCAAACTAAACAACGACCTAAAGCTAAGCAAGAAAGTAAAGGAAAAACAGAAGATTAACTTAAAACTTAAAAGAAATCTGGTTTTTACACCAAGAACATGAAGAACAACAAAGAAAATGAAAACCTAAGACTAAAACCTAAAAAGGAAAGAAAAAAACTAGTATGTTGCAAAAGGAGGTGAATTAGGGCTTTTATAGTGTTCAGAGAAAATCCCTAATTCGCACTAAAGAAAAAAGCTAATCATTATCTTGGATCTTGGGGCTTGGTTCAGGTGCTATCCGGAATTTAGTTGGTCGGGTCGGAGCTTGAGCTAGTGCATGATCGATCGAAAGTGTTGAGAGCTTGGACGTGAGTGTCGAGATCGATCCAAGGTGAGACACGTTCGAGAGTGTGATCGATCCATGCATGCTTGAGCTGAGATTCATCCATCCTTGCTTCATTCTTAGCCTTGCTTCAATTCCATGCACTTCCTTAGCTTCGTCTGCGACTTTACAAGTTTCTTTGAAAGAGAGAGAGAGAGAGATCGATCCAGGCAAGGGTGGATATTGATCCGTGATGAGATGGGAGCGATCTGAGCTGGTGAGATCGATCTCAGATCGATCCAGATGAGACCGTGAGATCGATCCAAGTAGAGGTGGTGAGATTGGTCTCAGATCGATCCAAGTAGACGTGGTGAGATCGATCTCAGTGATGTTCGAGATCGATGTGAGTGAGTGGTGGGATCGATCTGAGTAAGTGGTGAGATTGATCCAGTTTTGGTGCCAGTACATTCCACACTAAGTGCTGCTCCATTCCATGTTAAGTGTTGTTTTTCTGAACTCTCACAAATCCTTCCCGAAAACTCATGAAAGTTCTGAAAAATCTCCAAATTGCGTGCATATGCAAATTCTAATGTAAAAGTCCTAAAAATCACAAACTTACTAAAATCAACTATAAATGTGATGTATGCACGCCTAAATACCTCATAATTGATGCTAATTGATATGTGAAAACCATGAAAATTCAGAGTCATCACACCTACATGTAATGCTGATTGTATTTCGTCCTGACCCGTTGAAAACCCGCCTTTAGGCTCTTCAACACTTGACCGTGATTCATTGAAGATGTCCAGAACTAGGTGATTTCTGAGATTTGTTCCCCCTTCTAAGGAATTAGTTGTTTGGGAACCTTATTGACTATAGTAGATTGTTGTTCATGCATGCTCAGAAGTTACTGTCTCTAACGGGAGTTAAGTCTGTGATTGCTTTGCTTGAAAATGATTGCCAAGGAATTGGAATTGGTTGCTTATGCTTTTGCTGTCTAGGGATTATCTCATTGTATGAGGTATGTTAGGTACTTAGGTAGTTTATGATATATATCTAGTCAACTACCCTTGTCCTCAAGAACTGCTTCGCACTTGTTTACATCTTTCCCTCTCTCTCCTTTTACTCTGTTTTTGCATCTTAGTCTTTTATGCTTCCTTTTCTGTTTGTGCACTTTACTTCCAACATGTTCACTGCACTTAGGACCTGTTAGTAAAACACCATTTTTACTGTTTAGCTTAACTTTGAAGCATCCACTGCATCTTGATTGTTAGTGCACTCCTAATTGGATTGACAACCCATCTATACTACAATGATGGGTAATTGATACCCTTTAGGACCGAAAAATCCTACTAGTAGTATCCCCAAGGTAACAACCAAGAAGAAACCGTCAACAAAATCATACTAGACGGGTTAAAGAAACACCTAGATGCTATGAAAGGCCGATGTGCCAAAGATCTCGAAGGAGTCCTGTGGTCGCATAGAACAACGCCGAGAAGAGCGACAGGAGAAACCCCATTCTCTCTCGTATACGGAGCAGAGTGCGTAATTCCCACGAAAGTAGAATTTTTGGGAATACACTGAAAATTTCTCCCAGATAAAAACCAAACAAACAATCTAATACTGCTAGACAATCTCGACTTCATCAATGAACGTCGTGATCACGCACTCGTCTGAATCCAAAACTACCAACAAGCACTCGTAAAATACTATAACTCAACGTACAAAGTCGCAAATTCAAATAAGGCGACTTTATCCCGTGCAAAGTCTTCCAAAACACTGTAGAATGAAACGCAGCAAAACTGGGAGAAAATTGGGAAGGGCCATACAAGATCACGAAAGTAGTCCGATCATGGACATGCGAAATCGCCACGATTCAAAATGATAAGATTCCAAGACCTTGGAATGCAATGCACCTCAAAAAATACTATCACTAAGCAACGACACCACAACATACTGAAATACAAAACGGGTTGATCCCCGAAGAAGGGTACGTAGGTAAATTTTTACAAGAAAAGTGAAACTTTCCCTCCTCTACAAAAAGGCAAGAGTGGGTACGTATATGTATACACGTATACTGCCATATTTCAAAATGTCCGCATTCACTTACTCTATATTTTTGAAACTTCTATGCAATAAAATAATCTTGCTTTACCACAACAAAATTTTGCACCTCCTTACGATTTTTTGCATATTCAATTACTCAATCGAAAACTCAGTAACATAAAAAATCTTCATATAGCACGAAAACAGAAATCATACAAAAATTTTCGTAAAATTGAACACTTTCTTCACTCGCAAGGGCAGGCACGCCATTCTACAGATCACAAAAACTTTTCTCGGACACATTCCAAAAACACAAAACCTACAAACGGAAAAAGAACTTTCGGAAAAATCGAGACGTCGCGAACTTCTGACAACAAACTTCCATGACTCGTACAAGAAAAGCCTACACAAACTCCAAAAAAATATGAGCAAAAGTTTGGTCCCTTACTATGCCCGTCGGTTGGCCCCCGACGGACAAACTAATGACTTAACATGTCGTAAGATTGGTTCTCACGCATTCGACACAAGGATAAACAGTGCTATAAGAACCAAAATTTTGGTAAGGAATTCCGAACGGTCTTGGAGAGATGCTCGGTTCCAAATAGATACGGATCTATCGCAGATTCCAACGTTGAAATGGAATCAGGTTGAAATCGTAAACAGGATATGTAAGCCGAAATAGTCATCGCACCTCTTAAAATCGAGATTAAACCTATGTCTTACCCTAAACTCAGTACACTGGTCTCTAACATCTCTAGACATAGTACCGAAGATAGGTACGATATCCCTAAATATGTCTCTTCGCTCACGCCCACAAATTTGTAAAACCTGAAAATCAGATTCTTCAGAAAAACCCACATGAATAAATGGATGTAGCGACCATAGGAGTATAGGATGCGAACTCACTATTCACATCTACATCTCCAACTTGATATAAACAGCATAACCCGAAAATGCTATTTATTAACCCGAAACCAAAAAAGGTAAATAAAACACAAAGCCACATGCGGCCGGTTTATGATATTAAACCAGGCCATAGTAGGCCAAAACAAATATGAAAATATAAAAATTTCCTGAACAGGACAACGATCTCATTCATTGTTCAGGATGAGGACCTAGTCCTCATCCGCTTCATCGCAAGCACCCTCTGTTACACCGGCTGGGTCATCCGTCTCGTGGGGCTTGAAACCCTCACATCCGAGATCAACTGGATCATCAACGGACTACAGAAGAAAAGAGTCAGCAGCACCCGATTCGGTTTCAACCATCAGAACCGCATGTCCCGATAAACCAACTGTAGTCTGGAATTGATGCTGATGATGGCGCAGCCCTTTCGCCTTAGCTCTCTTGGCCTTGGTATCTTTTAGAAAAGAGCTCAACGTCTTTCCAAGGTTCCTGTTAAGTCAGACAACCTGAGCTTGAATTTGAGACACTTCAGACGCATAGGCACTGTTGATCGCCTCCAACTATGCTTCCAACCGCGACGATTTCTCCTCCGATATTGCGAGCCTTTTCGTAAGGTGCTCCATCTCCGGTTTGCAGTCGCTAAACATCCCACCAAAAAAAGAAACAAGCTGCACGAAAATCAAAGGGTGAGAAAATGACGAAATGCGGCAAAGACCAAAAACCGTATGAACCTTGGTGTGATAGCTTGACAGCACACTCGAACCTGAACCCCATTGCGGCGGAGGCCGAGTCTAAGCTCCTTTCACATTCCTCCTCTTCCCAGCTACCCTGGAAACAAGACAAGGCCTCTTGCGCGTCCGGAGAGAAGCGGGAGAGGCAGATCCAGCGGTAGGCATTCCAAGGACGAGTTCCCTTATCACGGGAGGAGGAGGAGGCATTGAATCTACCCCATGCTTAGAACTCCCAACAGGAATCAGGGTTGTCAAAGAACCCTGCGGGAGGATCGCCCCATGGTCCATATTGAGCATTGAACAAAGTACGTAAGGAGTCACAACCAACGTTATGGTCGGCGTCAAAGACTCCATCGGAAGGGCAGGAGCTGGATGCTCCATCTCAACGTTGTGGCGAGACACCCTCTCTTGAAAACTCGCTGGTCAGAGAACCGCAGGAACCTCCCATAAAAGCACCATCCACGGCAGCACTGTTGTCCTTTTGAGGAGAAGTCATATTGACCAGAGCTCTCAAAGTGGAAATTCAAAGGTAGTAGGAATGAATGAAATGAAGGTGAAGATTGTATTACTTATAGTGGATTTTTTCCGCAATAAAATAATCATAAAATTTTTACAAAAACTTCTCAACCATAGATCCCGACTGAACCATACATCACTCGCTCGCAAGTATCCGACTCGGATCTTATGAGCTAGGGGCTAACTGTTGGTGTCAAAAAGATACACTCGGGATCAAATTCCAAGGAATACAAAATCAGTCTAAGCACTCCTAAACAGCGGAATAATGAAACAGAAATCACGGTACACCGTAAATGATATGTCTCGGGAAATCGAGAAATAACCATGAAACCGCTAAGTGGTCATCTCTGCACTCTTTTGTCCTTAGTCGAGAATGGTTTTTTCTCACTGGCTTTTCCAATCACTAATATTTTAAGGAGGCAAGATGGTCTGCTTACTCAGAATGAATGTCCAAAACCTCGATGAGTATGCAGAAAGCACCAACCTTGCTCAAATATGAACAATCGAGACGATTTCAGATAAACGTTCATCTCGCTAGTTGTCAAAACGAATCGGAAACATTCATCTCTCCAACTGGCGAGATGAATCTATGCACAGAATTCATCTCGCAACTGGCGAGATGAATTTCCTTCTGAAACTGGCGAGATGAATTGGAAGAATTCATATTGCCATTTTCTAAGATAAAACAGACAATTAAAACATTTTGAATGATTCATCTCTTTTTCGTATCATTCTTAGTCTCCGTTGAAGTTTTACGATGAAAATCGTAGAACCTGTTCCTTTCGTACAATAATTTCCAATAGCACACAAGAGAATCGTGAAATTGTTTCGTATTAACCAGACATATGAAACAATATTGGTTAACTTAAACACTGACGTTATCCCGTTATGACCTTTCAGCAAAAGTATCGATCATATCGTTGTGCGAGGGTTGGTTTTTTCGACAAGAGTCGCGAAAACCGCCTAAACCATAAAACGGCCTAACGAGGCCTAAAACACGATTATAACCCACTTACGATTCTAAATTGGGAAATTAACCCAAAATTGGTGACGGTCAAAGCTTGTCATGCAAGCTAGAGAGAAATGGAAGAAATCCAAAAAAAGAAGATTTCCGCAGAAGAATCCATCAAGAAAATGAAGATTTCCGCAAAGGAACGGAAGACAGAAACAGAAGACGGAGCAACTCTGAAGTCTATATAAGAGAGATCAAAAGATGGTTCAAGAAACGTTCAACTCTCTCCACACCAGAAATACTTAAGGCTTTAGACTGTTTTTCCGATTTTGTTAGCGAACTGCGACTCGATTACGTTTACTAGTCTTAGGTTTCTGGTACTATGGAACTAGCCAATATCTCACGTAACCGAGGCTTATCACCTGTTGTATCACGCTCATACGCAGATTTAGTATAAGAAACCTCTTTTGCTCTATTTTGTTCTTAAAATCATACGTTTAGTATTTATTATTTGTATTCTGATTTAGTTTGTGTTTAACTCACAGAAATTCGGGATCTCTAGAAAGTTAGAGTTCTCTATGATTTTCCATCAAATCATTTAAACTAGCTCTATATATTCAATTAAGTACAAATGAGTGCATTATTTCCTATGAGGTATCGATCAATGTGCATAAATACCTTTTGTATCAAAGCGCCCATACCAAATAGAGCATCAATCAGCTTATGGTTCTGACCCCTTTTCTCACTTTTTTTTCTTTTCTTACTACTTTTTTTCTACGCATTCATGCGCTTTTTATGTTGTTTTTTAGCATACGGTTTTATGGGATGAGGAAATGGACTTCGAGGTCCGTTGTTCTATCCTTTTTACCTTTTTTATTGAAAAGAAGGAGATAAAGGATCCGGATCATACTGAATGAACTTGTCAGTTTTACAGAGAACTGAAGACCAAGGTACCTAGCTTTCAATGTATATCCAACACCATAAGAAAGAGAATTTTTGATCAATATAAGTCATATCTAAATAGAGCTAGCATCAAATCATTAACGATCCAAAAGATAAGAACTTTCAAAAGCATAGAAATCAGTCAATGGGGTTCAAACCTAAATGCAACAGTTAATCTAAGTCAGTAATCAAATATAAATTAATACTAAAATCACACTAGGCTAATAATTATCACAGATTCTGGTCATTGTTCCTTCGAATCTGATAATAGGATTTTTGAGGTCCTAGGTTATCAATCAACCCATCGTTGTAGTATGGACAAGTTTTTATCAATCCATAATGGGAAAGTNGAAAGTACTAAGCAGTGAGAATATGTTGGATGCTTAAAAGTCAAGCTGATATTGAAAAGGGTTTGGGTGCTAAGGGTCCTAGGTGCAACGAAAGTAAAATGCTTAAAACAGATAAATGCTAAAAACACTTTGGATACAAAACAGAGCAAATGCAAGAAAGGTAAAAACGT
>OVBE01000675.1:0-46030 GCA_900406425.1 Iberis pinnata | reverse complement strand
GGACCAATTCCAATAACTTGACCAATAATATCTGCATATATAAGAGATTATAATATCAAAATTAATATTTATTTTTATAATAAACTATTAATCTAATTATATGTTAAAATTACCTATCAGTGTTGTACGATAAAATATGATCTTATAAGTTAAAATAGTTGTCTTATAATCAGAGAGATAATCAACGAATCGAAAATTACTGAGCACAATATGACGACCTTCACTCAGATCTTTTTCGTATTTATTAATCAACGACTCTTCTACCGATGCATGTATTCGAGTACCCAATATATAAAATTTCATAATATACTCGTTAATATTTAATAACATATGATATATTTAAACATTTAATATGCATATTTTACATATTAATTATTTATAAAACTAACCAATTCATCGATGAAGACAACTTCCAGAGATGATAGCTTATTATTGATCCAGTTCTTCCACATCTTTACAACTTGAAGTTTCAACTTGTAACTATCGATGCGTGGATCAATTGCATCAACCAAAACAAATGAAGCAGGTTTACGACGAAGGTTAGACATGAGATAGAGATGTAGAAGTAAATTCGAACTATGATAAATCGATGGAGAACTAATATGTCTATATAATTAAGTAAAAATCATCAACCACCTACCCTTTAATATATAGTACTAAAAATCAAAATATGATAAGATCAAATATATAAAAATATTTTTATAAATATAAGATATATACATATATATAACTAAATATGATATTTTATTATTTTAAACATTATCTAAAATAATAATATTGTATTCATCTATAATTATCTAAAGTATAAATATATCAAATAGATTTAATATGTTATTAGATAAATACATAATAAAATAATAAGTAGATATTTCGAATTTTTTTTATAATTTATATATCGCTTAACCATATTCCCACAATATAGCAAATATATATTTTAACTCCCTATAATATAGTAATAAACAATATATCTTAAACTTATATAATATTTCTATATAGCTTAACTACCTTCCTAAAATATAGTAAAATTATTTTTTTTAACCTCCTATAATATAGCAAAGCATTATTTTAAATTATCTCATATTGTTATAAATATATCAATATTTATTTAATATAATCATATTTAATTTAATAAGATAATTTAAAATAAATATATTTCAAATATGATATTTTAAATGTTTAAAGTTTTTATGCACATAAACTTATAAAATTTTAAAATATTTCCGAATATATAAAATAAATGTTAAAATACAAAATTAATATCGAACAAATGAAGACAAAAATAGTAAAAAATCATGTGATATATATGATTACAAAATTATATTTTTAAATATAATAAAAACAAAAAAAACAATTATAACAAAAACAGTATTTAATCTTGTGAATACAATACCATGCAAATACAACTCATTTGACTATAAATATTCATAATTCATCAACCATAAAGTCACTTATACAAACAACTAAAAAAATTTCTAAATTCATCATATTGTAAAACCTCTACAAAACAATTTCCAAGGTATGTATATTTTTTATTCATATCTAATATTAGTTGTAATTATTGTAAAAACCAATTTATTAGTTGTAATTATTGTAAAAACCGATTTTTAAAAAGATATTTTTTTAAAAAACATAGATCATGATTAGTAACCGAAAATCCAAATAATAACCAATGATGATAAGGTATATATAAATTTAATATCCTAATATCATTTTTTTAATTATCTTTTTGAATCGAATATATAAGTATTTTATATTTTTCAAAAATATGTGCTTACATATATTTCATTATTCGAGGTTTTATATAATTATAGATGAAACCAGAACAATTTGAATATCTAATGGTTCTCAAATAGATTTTATACTTAATAATCAAACGAAACACAATTTAACTGAAACTAATTCGAACCAAATACAACATAAGTCCAAAAATGATATTATAAATAATTTTAAATAATAAATAATAAATAATTTTAAATATAATATAATCATATAATAAATATATTATCAAGTAACCAATGTAAATAATTATAAATATTATTACCATAAATACACCACACACTTTAAATAGCTTTATGTTTAGAATATATCTAAAATTAGTATAAAATAAGAAAATATAATTATATTGTAGTAAATCTAAAACTCATTAAATATATATACACAAAATAAAATAGTTAATAAAAAATGTATAAAATCTCATGAATTTATAATACACTAAAAATAGAGTATTTCTTTAGATAAAGTCAAAATAATATATGACAAAAATAGAAAATATTAAGGTGCAATAAAAATATATTTGAATTTACAAACAATCATACTATTATAAATATTAAAAAAACTAATTCGCAACATACCTTCTCTAACATACCTTCTCTTCAATGTTTACTTAATCTATGATTTATGTTCTTGCAACCATGTCTGAGTAGTCTCTTTGTTAGGTTTTAGGGTTTTCCTAGGGGAAACAAGGTTAATCGGTAGGGTTTGATAGAATGGATTGAAATTTGTTAGGTTCTTAGTCTAGATTTGTTCTTAGTGCATAAATTAGAGTAGCTAACTAGTTTATTGATCATAGAATTATAAACTCAAAGGGATTTGGTTTAGAAGTCTGATCTAATCTAGATGAATAAATGTCTTTGCTTGCGGGAGTATTGTCTTAAGGGCTTATGAACTTATCGAATCTGAATTGAAATGCATGACCGAATTATCTAAACACGGTGGAAGTTTGTCTTTAGTAATTCGAGAATAGGGATCTAATACTTCCGGAGAAGATTAATCTATTGTTGTCTTTCGAGTTGGGAATTATTTTCAGTAATCAATCTTGCATGTTAACCTTGACTTTTAACCTGAATACATGCGGAATTCTCTATTGCCTAGCGTTTTCTCTAATCGTTTTACAATCGTTTTTATATTATCGTTGTTTTCATTTCTCGGTTACAATCACATTTTTAATTTGTTCTTAGCATAATTCGATTTTAAACTGAGAGTAGTGCTTTTCTGGTCTCTGTGAATTCGATCCCTCTTATACTACTGCGTTTGCTGTGCACTTGCAGTGAATATATTTGGGTTAAAACCTGAGTGTATCAAGTTTTTGGCGCCGTTGCCGGGGACCAATAGTGCCCCTTAAGTTTTTTTGTAGAGTTTAGACTAAGAAATTTTATTTTTATAGTACTAACAAGTCAAAGGAATTACTCAGTCCTGGTAACAAGGAACTCTTGGATCTAGAACGCTCAATCCGAAAGGCGAGAAGGAACTCTCAATCCTCCAGCACAATGGGGGATGATCTCATTCCTAATCTATTCTTTCTCGTAGATCCAAACGACCCCCCTATAGTTCGTCGGATCCCAATTGAAGAAACATGGTTAAACAACAACCCACCTCCCCCTCCTGAGATAGACAATGCAATTATCAATCCGATATGAGGAGGAGAATTAGGCAATCAAGTGCCACAAGGAGTTCAAAGAGGAGGTAATGGTAATCAGATGGAACCTGAAGTCATTTTGCTAAATGACCCATTAGAACAGGCTTTCAATCACCCACCTCAACAAGACAGGGTTCTCGTTGGAGACATCAACAACCCTGAAGCTTTCCTCATTAATAGGAATGGTCTACATCCTCGTCAACCTTAGAGACAAGATTATAATTTCCTGTTCCAGCTCATTCAGCTCATACGTCAGAGTCAATTCTGTGGTATTCCTACTGCGCATCCCATAGATCAAATAGATAGTTTTAAAGATATATGTAGCACTCTCCGGCTTAATGGAGTCTCTCGAGGCTTTATGAATTGTAAGCTCTTTAATCATTCTCTAGCAGACAGAGCTCTAAGGTGGTTAAAGTCTTTACCACCTAACTCCATAGAAACTTCGGATGACTGTACATCCAAGTTCTTGAATCAGTTCTACACTCCCACTAGGACTAATAATTTGAGAAACCAGATTTCTCAGTTTCATCAAGGTCCTTAAGAGTCTTTCTATGAAGCTTGGGATAGATTTAAGGAGTATCTTCGGGATTGTCCTCACCATGGATTTTTCAAGTTGAATCTTCTAAACACCTTTTACAGAGGTATTGAGCAGCAATATCGGCTTTCTTTGGATATAGCTAGTAATGGAGATTTTATGACAAAGCCAGTGTCTGAAGCATATCAGCTTATAGGCAACTTACCTGCAAGTAGCAGTAACCATTGGTCACATTTGGATAAAATGGGAGGATCATCTGACTCAGAATCCTCAGAACTGGCTGAAGTAAAGATGCTTCTTACTCCACTTCTCAATAATCAGAATTAGAAACAGTTGTAGTTGTCTGAAGACGTAGAAAAGATTGAAGTGGACTGTTTTGCTCTTCAAGCGCCTCAAGTTATAGAAGAAGAAGTGAGCTACATCAATAGCCAAGGTCAAAAAGTGTTCAACCAAAGATACAATCAAGGGTTCAAGAAATGTTTTGTCCAGAAGGCTTTTGTGAAAAACGCTAGACGGAATGGTTTTCAAGGAAACCGGAATGTGAGCTTTGTTCCAAAATACAGTTCATGTGGCTTTCAACTGCAATCTCAGCCTGTTTATCAACAAGCACCTCCACCTCAAGCTCGGCAAGATGACAAGATGGAAGCTATGCTCAAAAGGATACTAGAAGGTCAGCAACAAACCGAGAGGAACTTAAATGTCAAGATGGATAACATATACGGTGATTTGAATCAAAAACTAGAAAGCTTGTCTTCTCATATAAAGCATTTGGATGCTCTAGTGGTTCAAACCGCTGAAGCTGTGAAGAGACCACCAAATTTTCTTTCTGGGATGTCTGATTCAAGTTCCAAATAGGAGTTTGTGAATGTTGTTATGTTGAGATATGGAAAGTCTCTGGTTGTGAAAGAAAAAGCTGATGAAGTTTTGGTCAAAGAAACTGAAAAACCTGCAGAAAAGGCGAGTTTGGAAAAATCTGTAAAACATGGAAATGTCGAGATTGATTGATCCCTAATGGATCGATCGATCCGTCGATCTCATATTCGAAAACTAAGGAGATCGATCGATCCAACTCCCCATAATGCTGAAACTCCAGTTCGAGTTTACAAACCTAAGGTTCCGTACCCAGTGAAACCTAAGAAGTCTAGAAAAGATCTAGAAGATGCAAAGTACAAGGAGATGATCCAAGAACTGACCGTTCGATTACCATTCTCTTATGTTTGTCAAATGATTCTTTCTTTAAGTAAATATGTCAAGAACATGCTCACAAGCAAGATCAGTTTAGAAGAGGGAGCAATGATAATCACAGAAGAATGTAGCTCGATACTTCAGAACCGTATGCCTAATAAACTTGGAGATCCAGGAAGCTTTGTTCTATTAGTAGATATTGGTGATATTACATTTGCAAGATCTCTTTGTGATTTGGGATCCAGTGTGAACCTTATGCCTCTTTCTGTGACTAAAAGGTTGGATATAACATATATAAAAGGCACCAAGATCTCACTCATCCTTGCTGGCCGTTATGTGAAGTATCCCGTCGGAGTTCTTGAGAACCTTCCTGTGAAGATTGGGAAAATTTTTGTACCAACCGACTTTGTGGTTTTTTGAGCTTAGAGAAGAAACAAAAGATCCTCTCATATTGGGAAGACCTTTTTTGGCAATAGCTGGAGCTATTATTGATGTGAAGAAAGGAAAGATCGATCTTCATCTCGGTGATATAGTTATGAAGTTCAATCTACAAGAAATTTTGAAGAAACTAGCTCTAGATGCCAAATCCTTTTGGGTGGACACCATCACAGAGGCTGTTGAGGGAGTTTCTGATAACTTTTTACTTGATGATCCTTTAGAGATTTCATTAACT
Organism: Iberis pinnata; assembly: GCA_900406425.1. Taxonomy (NCBI): domain Eukaryota; kingdom Viridiplantae; phylum Streptophyta; class Magnoliopsida; order Brassicales; family Brassicaceae; genus Iberis; species Iberis pinnata. The sequence goes on along the minus strand of OVBE01000675.1, from coordinate 40,222 downwards.
AACGGTGCTGATGAGTATTTTTTTCATTTAGAGATGATGTTTCAGGTTATACCAGGATGTTACACTCTTGTAGGAGTATTGAAAGGATGGCCAACCAAGTAGAATTGTTGGAGAAAGCTGCCAAGTCTCCACCTAAACCGTACCCTGCACCCCTTACTGATGAATAGAGCAAGCTGAAAGCTCCAAAACTGGAACTTAAACCTCGTTCAGCCGGGCAAAGGTACGCATTTCTAGGTCCTAATTCTACTTATCCTGTGATAGTGAATTATGATTTGAATAACGTAGAGACTGCCTTACTTCTTTCTAAGCTAAGAAAGTATCGTAAAGCTCTAGGTTATACCTTAGATGATATCACATGGATTTCACCAGACATGTGCATGCATAGGATACATTTAGAAAGATGTTGTTAAGAAAGAGATAATGAAACTTCTAGATGCAGGTATTATTTATCCTATATCCGATAGTAGTTGGGTTAGTCATGTTCATGTAGTTCCTAAGAAAGGGGGAATAACAGTGGTTAAGAACGAGAACGATGAGTTGATTCCAACTAGAACTATTATAGGTCATAGAATGTTTATTGACTATAGGAAATTGAATGCTACAACCCACAAAGATCATTTTCCTTTACCTTTTATTGACTAGATGTTAGAGAGATTGGCTAATCACCCTTACTAATTTTCTTAGACGGTTATTGAGGTTTCTTTCATGTTCTAATTCACCCAGACGATCAGGAGAAAACGACATTCACATGTCCTTTTGGTATTTACGCTTATTGCATGATGCCTTTCGGTTTGTGTAATGCTCCAGCAACTTTTCAGAGATGCATGTTGTCTATTGTTATTGACCTTATTGAAGATATCATGGAAGTTTTCATGGATGATTTTTCTCTCTATGGTTCTTCTTTCGATGTATGTCTAGCTAACCTGTGCATGGTTCTTCAGAGTTGTGAAGAGAAGCATTTAGTGCTGAACTGGGATAAGTGTCATTTCATGGTGACGAATGGGATTGTGTTAGGACACAAGATATATGAGAAAGGGATTGAAGTGGATAAGGCTAAGATAGAAGTGATGACTAACTTGCAAGCTCCTAAATGTGTTAAGGAAATTTGCAGCTTCCTAGGTCATGCAGGATTCTATAGAAGATTCATTCAAGACTTCTCAAAGATTGTTAGACCCCTTACAAAGCTGCTGTGCAAGGATGTCAAGTTTGAATGGGATGATGATTGCCAATCTGCCTTTTTAGCAATCAAAGGAGTTTTAGTAAGTGCTCCGATTGTGCAACCACCAGACTGGGATTTGCCCTTTGAAGTGGGCGCTGTTCTTGGACAGTGAAAAGATAAGAAGCTTCACATCATTTACTATGCCTCTAGGACTCTTGATATAGCTCAACGCAATTATGCAATAATTGAGAAAGAGCTCCTAGCGATTTTCTTTTCCTTTGAGAAGTTCAGATCATATCTAGTAGGATCCAAATTAGTAGTCCACACCGATCATGCGGCATTACGGTATCTCCTTTCTAAAAAGGATGCTAAACCTAGATTATTACGTTGGATTTTGCTTTTGCAGGAATTCGATTTGGAGATTAAGGACAAGCAGGGCATTGAGAACGGAGTTGCAGATCATCTTTCCCGACTTCAAGTCAAAGAAGACGTTCTTATAGATGATTCTTTTCTATAGGAATGCATTTGGGCAATAAGCACTATCACGGACACGGATTTCTCCATCCCTAGACCCCATAAAACTGATTTGATCACTCCATGGTTTCGAGATTTTGCTAATTACTTAGCTGCTGATGTTGTACCATATGATTTCTCAGGATACCGAAAGAAGAAGTTCTTGAGGGATGTCAGACATTACTACTACGATGAACCATATCTCTACAAGCTTTGTAAAGATGGTATGTTCCGAAGATGTCTGCCTGAAGAGGAGATTCAATATGTTCTGTATCATTGTCATGGTTCAGATTATGCTAGTCACTTCGCTACATTCAAGACGGTTTCTAAGGTACTCCAAGCAGGTTTTTGGTGGCCCACCATATTCAGGGATGCTTATGCCTATATCTCTTGCTGTGATTCGTGTTAGAGACAAGGGAACATTTCAAATCGAAATGAGATGCCACAAAACTTCATTCTTGAAGTAGAAGTTTTCGATGTGTGGGGAATTGACTTTATGGGTCCTTTCCCTGTTTCTCATAATAACCTTTATATTTTGGTTGTTGTTGATTATGTGTCTAAGTGGGTTGAAGCAATTGCTAGCCCCACTAATGATGAGAAAGTGGTACTAAAGATGTTCAAGTCTGTGATGTTTCCCAGGTTTGGTGTCCCTAGAGTTGTTATTAGTGATGGAGGTACTCATTTCATTAATAAAGTCTTTGATGGATTTCTTAGGAAGCATGGGGTGAAGCATAAGGTTGCATCACCATATCACCCTCAGAAAAGTGGACAAGTGGAGGTTTCTAACAGAGAAATCAAAGGTATCTTGTAGAAAATGGTAAACGGGTCTAGGAAAGACTGGTCTTTGAAGCTTGATGATGCTCTACGTGCATAGAGAAATGCATTCAAGACCCCTCTTGGTACTACACCTTTCAACCTTGTTTATGGTAAAGCCTGTCACCTATCTGTAGAATTGGAGCACAAATCTGCATGGGCTGTCAAGTTGCTGAACTTTGACATAAGGACCGCAGCAGAAAGGCGTCTCATTCAGTTGCATGAAATTGAAGAGATTCGTCACTTAGCTTATAAGAACTCCAGAATCTACAAGGAAATGACTAAGGCTGCACATGACAAGAAAATCATTCCACGAGATTTTCAACCAGGTGATCAGGTATTGCTGTTTAATTCTCAATTGAAACTCTTCCCTGGTGCAGTTGTTCTTAACAATCACCATGGGAATGACTTTGTGGTGAATGGGCAAAGGCTTAAGCCTTATTTAGTTGCCTTAGATCTTCTGGAGGAATATGAGATTCTCTTGTTGATCCAACCTCCGTTTAGAGGTAAGTACCGTCTAGCTCATGACGTTAAACAAGCGCTGAGTGGGAGGCAACCCACTATTTTGAGTTTTCTTTAGTTAGCATTTATAGTTTTGAGTTAGTTTAGTTTTAGTTTTACTAATTTTTAACTTTTATTTTTGAGGTCAAAGTGTTGTAGAAGTTCAGGAAAAGGATGGTCTGGTCGAGGGTTCAGATCGATCGATCCTTATGTGGATCGATCGATCTAGGTTAAAGAAGATTTTACGTAAGTTCAGATTGATCGATCCTAAGTTGGATTGGTCGATCCATCGGTGTTTGTTCAAGAAATCAGTCCGATCGATCGATCCACGTATGAATCGATCGATCTTTAAATCAACCTATTTTGCGTAAGTTCAGATCGATCGATCCGTCGACCAGGTAAATCGAAATTGACTTAAATTGAACCGGATTTTGGGCATTAAACTGGTTTTACTCAATTTAAACCGATTTTTAACTCTTCTTCTCCCCCCCCCCTCCCATTGATCTCTAACCTCCATTTCACCATTAAAACTTCAAAATTTTTTAAAAACCTCCAAAATCTCCCAAACTCAATCTCCACCAAATCTCAACGGATTTTCGAGTTTCTTGAGCCTAATCCACACGATTTTTTGAGCTCTTTCCAAATATCCAACCAGTTTTTCGATTCAAGCAAGGTAAGAAACCCTTTTTCTCTTGGAAATTTCGAAAATTTTAGGGTTTTTAGGGATTTAGGATTTTGGTTGATTTAGGGATTGGAATTGATGTATTATGGCCTTACAACATGCATTTGATGGTTGATTGATACATGCATATAGATTTTTGTTGATTTATGTCGAATTTTCATATTTGATAAGTTCGGTTTGAGGTTTCAAAAGGGATTTCGGGTTTTATGGAATTTGGATGGTTCTATTGAGCTGTTTGGATTGATTAAGAATGTGGAATGCTCTAGGATTGCACATGGATTGCTATGATGCGATAGTTTGGATTCAATCAGTTTTAATCAACTTTTCTATAAAATTTTCGTGTTTTTCGGTTGTGTTTCATAATGCTTGGTCCTTGTTTATCTTGATTCTTGCTAATTGAATTAGTATTGCTCGATTATTACTTAGTACTTCATGATATGGTTGTTTTGGATTGACCAAACCACTCATTCTATTTTGAAGTCTTTTTCTTTTCAGGATGGATACGCGTAACTTCCAATACGGTTCAGATGATTCCGGAAACGAGAGTGACGTAGGTGGTCCACCAGTAACTATCAAGACAAGGCGATCAACTCAGAGCCGAACCGGGAAGTAGACCCAATCGCAAACCGATCGCTCGAGTTCTGCTAGACCCCCGGAAGCAAAGAAGACGTAAGCAACCGCAAAAGAAAAGGTTAAAGCGGTCGCTAGTAGCAGCACCAACAACAACGAGGTCGAGGAAGTAGATCCGATTCTCAATTTAAAGTTCACTCAATCTCCATGGCCTCGGAAACCAAGGACGCAGTTCAAAAATTAACGCCTCGATTTGGTAGTCTCCCAACTTAATACTCACAAGGATTGGAAGGAGCATCAGTTCTCTGAGAAATGGGATCAGTATGATTCCATGTTCTACAATGCTTTTCTCAAGAGCTTGCTGGATCCGACTCGGTTCGCCGATCATCAGAATTTGGCGGCACTAGGAGTAGACGGTGATGTTGTAGAGCTTTTCCACCATATGGGTCTTGGAACCTTCTCGTTCTGAGACTACCCTCTCTATCCCGATCTTGCGAGGCAGTTCTTAGCCTCGTTCTGCATCCACAACCCCAGTTCAGATCCGCAGAGCCTATAGATTGCCGAATCTGAGGTACAGTTCTTTTGCTGCGATATTCTTTATAGGATTCCGATGGCGGAGTTCGGTCCCATTTTTGGATTCCGGGACAAAGCGCATCTACCTGAGTTGCCCAACTTCTACTCCTACACGGATTTGTGGGAAGTTATTGCGCATGAGCGGTATGAGTCTCGAGAGGCGAAGCTTATCGGCATCCGTAACCCGGCTGTCCGCATTGTACTCAAGGTATTGGGGTGCACTTTCTTCGGGATGTCTGAAGTGGTAGCGGTTAGTTCTCTAGAGCTTTAGCTCCTCTATTATTCCATATACCATCACACGTCGGTGACTTATGAGGCTGACCCGGATCCGGTTCGCCATGATGCCAACATTGGGTGGATCCTCGCTAAGATCCTAGCTAGCCAGAAGCTAGATGCGTTGAGGAACCCGACCCGGTTTGAGGTGATGGGTAGCCTAGTTACCCTAGTTCTGCTACACATTGGGATTCCTTGGGTTGTTTACCCCAGTGATGACAAGCAACCGCGTGGATTGGCCCTTTATTTTCTCGAGCAGGTGGTTCACCAAGGACAAAGCTTACATTCTTCTGCACTCGGGAGGTCAGAGGTACAAGATCCTGCTTCCGCAGCAGGATCTCACTAGCGTCACTTCCTTGGAAAACATTCATTTTCTTCTGGGAGCTGATCGTCTGGTTGACGGGGTTGAACCCGTACTTGATGCACTGTGACTTTCCCGAGGGTCAGTTTGTAGCAGGCGGTCTACTCAGAGACAACAGTGGGACCTCAGTCCAGAGGATGACTCACCTATCCTACCTGAGGATTATAGTGAGTATGACTTGCCACCTCAGCGACCCAACTTCACAGATGCCGAGACGATCAGATGGACGGCGGATGCTACTGAGAGGACCCACAACATGGTTCAAAGGATATGGGGGGCATTAGCGAAGATCAAATGACCATCATGCTTCATATCACATAGAGATAGGAGTGATGATGACGAGGAGCATACGGTTCGTAGAGCAGGAGGAGTTGGCAATTCGCGGCAGGTTTCAGACTGATCATTCCTCGTTATCTTTTCCTTTTCACTTTGGACTTATGTATTTTATTTTTATTTTGGATTTTTGGTGTTTTGACTTATTTATATTCTGATCATTTTTCCTTCTTCTGGATTTATTTTCACATCGGGACGGTGTGAAGTAAGTCTGGGGGATGGGATATGGTAGTGTTGATACCAGGTTTGGCACCTGCTCTGAAAGCCCATTTCGACACAAGGCCCAGCTAGGCGCCGACGTGGAGAAGAAGATGGACCCAGGAAGACAGAAGCTAAATGGGTCGACCTGACGAGCTGAGCTGTCCAGCTCACGGCCCATTAGGTTAAAACTATGTAATTAGGGTTTTAAGCATGTATTTTCACTATAAATACTCATGTAATTATTCCTAAAGGAGATATGAAATTCTTGAGAGCTTTTACCCACATAATCTAAGATCTAAACCTATTTTTAAGTCTTGATTCAACAGGTAGTTAGTAACATTATTTTGGTATTTTGTTATTTTGGAAAAAATTTTCAAATTTTTCGTTTTGTTAAATGAGTCTAGTCGAGTCGAAGGAATAGTGACCAAAATCTATGATGACTACTAACCAGGTGTAAGTTCAATATCATTCTCTACTTAACTGCTGACTTAGATTAACTGTTGCACTTAGGATTGGAACCCCATTGATTGATTTATATGCTTTTGAAAGTTTTGGTCTTTTGGATTGTTAATGATTTGATGCTAGCTTTATTTGGATATGACTTAAATTTGATCTTAATTTTCTTGCTTATGGTGTTGGTTATAATTTGAAAGCTGGGTATTTTGCTCTTCAGTTCTCTGTAAATCCGACAAGTTCTTTCAGTATGATCCGAATCCTTTCTCTCCCTCCTTTAAAAAACCGGTTTAGAAAAAGTGTTGAAAGTGTGACCTAGAAGTCCGTAGTCATTACCAGGCTGCTTAAAAATCAGTAAGAAAAAAAAAGAAAAAAAAACGCAGAAAAGTGCGAATCTTTTGAAAAAAAGAAAAGAAAAACGCAGGAAAGTGNAAAAAAAAAGAGGGGGGGGGGGGGGGGGGGGGAAGGGTCATGTCCAGAAGTCGTTGGATGCTCTATTAGGTATGGGCGTTTTGATAGAAAATATACTTTAGCGGGCATTAATCGATACCCCTTAGACAAGAACGCACTATGTGTACTAATTTGAATGTATAGAGTTGGTTGAAATGATTTGATGGTTTGATTGATTTGGGATTTAGAGTAAGAAGCATATCATTGGTTATGTGGTGGTAAAAAAATAATTTTCAGTGGTTGTTTATGATTGATGTCTTGTGGTTTTTGATGTTTGAACTTGGGTTGCTGAGATTCTGAGAGTTCCTGTGTGGTCCTTTTCAAACCTCTTCTTCAGATATGGTTTTTTGCTTTACTTGAGGATACGCAAAGAACTAAGTCTGGGGGAGTTGATATCACTCGGATTTAACACCTTTTAGTGGGTATTTATACTTATTATTTAGTGTTATCCGATTGGTTTCATTGTGTTTTTAGCATGTTTTCAGGAAATTTGGTGGTTGGGACGTTCTGGAGAAAAAATGACGATTTTTGGAAGAATTCAAGTGCAAATGAAGAATGAAGTGTCCAAGTCTCACACAAGGACAGATCGATCGATCCCTAGAAGCCTAGATCGATCGATCCCCTACGTCGAACTGAAGGGAAAACGAGCTAAATGACGCATTTGACCTCAAGATCTATCATTAGTTTTTTATCATTTAGATTTTATTTTCTTTTATTCTCAGAATATAAAAATCCCTTTTGGCTTATTATTTTAGAGAGAGAGAAGTTTTTATTAAAGTTTAGAACAAGTTTTATCGCTGAAATTCCAGAGAGACGAGATCTACATTTGTATTTGAGAGGATTTTTGAACTCTGATTTCTTTATATACAATTTGGATTTTTAATTCTTCAATGTTTACTCAATCTATGATTTCTGTTCTTGCAATCATGTCTGAGTAGTCTCTTTGTTAGGTTTTAGGGTTTTCCTAGGGGAAATCAGGTTAATCGTTAGGGTTTGATAGAATGGATTGAAATTTGTTAGGTTCTAAGTCTAGATTTGTTCTTAGTGCATAAATTAGAGTAGCTAACTAGTTCATTGATCATAGAATTATAAACTCAAAGGGATTTGGTTTAGATGTCTAATCTAATCTAGATGAATAAGTGCCTTTGCTTGCGGAAGTATTGTCTTAGGGGCTTATGAACTTATCGAATCTGAATTGAAATGCATGATCGAATTATCTAAATACGGTGGGAGTTTGTCTTTAGTAATTCGAAAATAGGGATCTAATACTTTGGGAGAAGATTAGTCTATTGTTGTCTTTCGAGTTGGGAATTATTTTCAGTAATCAATCATGCATGTTAATCTTGACTTTTAGTCTGAATACATGTGGAATTCTCTATTGCCTAGCGTTTTATTAAATCGTTTTACAATCGTTTTTATTTTGTCGTTGTTTTTATTTCTCGGTTACAATCACATTTTTAATCTCTCTTAGCATAATTCGATTTTAAACCAAGAGTCGTGCTTTTCTGGTCTCTGTGAATTCGATCCTCTTATACTACTGCGTTTGTTGTGCACTTGCAGTGAATACATTTGGGTTAAAACATGAGTGTATCAATATTTCCTTAACTTAGTTGATGACTGTACAAGAACAACATGAGTTTATATGATGAAATCAAAGTATAATGTTTTGATACCCTATATGGTAAAAACAGTTATGCGTCTACTCATCTAAATGATTGAGTCAATGGTATATTGAAGGATCTGTTTGAAGAGTATAACATTATAGTAAAAAAGGTAATAATCAACCTACTTATGGATCAACTGCATCTTCTCAATCTCAATCCCAAGAATCGCATAATCAGTCTCAAGAACAATTTGGTGGTGAATTTAGTGAGAAAATGATATTTGGTAATGGTGTTGGTTATGAGAGTATGGATAGTATCTACAATGAGATTATTAAATAAACAAGAATACAATATGAGTCCAATGAGTTGGAAATGTATTTGAAAGACAATATAGAGAATCTCAAACTTCTAAATGGTTTAGATTATGACTTGTTGTCATGGTGGAAGTTCAACAATGGGAAATATCCAGTTTTGTCATTAATAGCTAAAGTTGTGCTTGAAATGCAAGTGTCTACAGTAGCCTCAAAATCTGTATTTAGCACTAGTGGTAGAGTCTTGGATCCTTTTAGAAGTTGTTTGACACATTATATAGTTCAAGTTTTGATGTGTACCAAACAATGGTTGAAAAGTGAAATTCACATCAATGAAAAAGAAATTATAAACAATCCAACAATTGCTTGGTAATGTACAATTGCAAGATGATCTTATAAGAGGTAAATTTTAATTATCTTTAGTCTTTAGTTATGAATTTTCTATAGTAATGTTTTATATTATTTATGTCTAACTTTGTTTCTTAATTTTGTATAGAGTTTGAATTACCAAAAAATTTAGAGTGAATGTAACATCAACAACCAAGGTGCTTTAAGTTACAAATTCTGTTGTTGTTGTTGATGATTGTTGTTTATTAGATTACGTTGTTGTTACAGATTTTGTGCGTTTATTTTACAGGTTGTTGTTGAAGAAGACTTGAAGAATGAAGACTTTATCACTTTGGAGAGTTTGAGTTGTTTGAAAACTCAATTTGAATTTGTTTATCTATATTGGAACTCACTTTGAATTTTATTTGGAATTGAGACTGATTTTGAGTTGTTAAAAAATTGGTTTTGAGTTGTTTTGGACCTAATTTGGTCTAAAAATTTGCAGGTATTATGCAAAATTTCTTGGTAATTTGTAAAATTTCAGGTCTATTCGGATCCGAGATACCCGAAAAAATTAGGATCCAAAATTTTCAAGTTTTTTTACAGTTCTTAGATTTTGGACCTGAACCAACCCAGACCAGCCTAAACCTGATCCAGTACCAACCCAAAAACTATTTGGTTCTACAATGGATTCAAAACTCGTAGACCCGCAACCTCGGACCCGATCGAGTCTTACTTGAACTGATCCGAGGACCCGAATGTCCAATCTTAAGAAATGAAAAACAAAGCGGGAGAAAGTAAAATTAAAATCCAAAAATTTAGACCAGTATCTTTGTTTATCAAACTAGAGAAATATATACTTTCAGATTAATATACTTTAATTCTTTCGATTATACAAAGCTTATCCTTATTTTTTGTAGCTTTTCTTGATTTAATTATTCTAATATTTTCACAAAAGAATTAAATTTTGTGCATCGAAAAAAGAAATCAAATATTGTAAGGTAGTTTAAACAAAAACAAAGCAGCGATGCATAATATTGTCTTTGTTTTTTTTCTTTCTCTTGTTCTTCGTAATGAAAGTGAATCAGATATTATAAGTGGCGAATGAATCACATTGAGTGATGATGAATCATACATTATGATTGATAAATTAGATTTTTGTGAATGATGAATATAAATGATAAATAGCAAATGAAGAATTTTGATTAATAACTGCTGAATGGTGATAGATGAATAATGAATGAGAATTTGGTGAAAACAAAGAGTAATAATATATAATTTTATCTAGATTTTGTGATTTCGAGATTTTATGAGTGCATATGATTTTTTAATTTAATTTTTTTTTAAAATATTAAGTCAATTAATTAAAAATATATAAAAATAAATAAATAAAATACGAATCTTTTGTATGTATTTAATGTTAATAAACATTAAAAAGTATGTGTTTTACCAATTAATAAAATTGTCACTTGCTAGCTATGGGAGTGTTGGATCGTAAAAAATGAATAATAAATATATATTAAAAGTGTAACACCAATCTTGAGTGAGGATCCACGTAATAAAATCATGTCGGAGTAAATTAGTCGTCGTCGATTTGGTTGACCAGCAAAGCAATATTAGACGGCGAGAGAGTGAGAGAGGCAATGGATGAAACGGAGAGATTTAAGCATACGTGTCTCCGACTCGAAATATCCGGCTGTGATCCGATATTCGTCAAAGGCACTTGGCACCACTCTCGTTTCGATATCTCCGTCACCGATGGCTCTTGCTCTTGGGTTTGCAACGGTAAAAATCCCTAATCTCGTACTGCCATTAAAGTTTTGGAATATGATTTTTAATTGGAAATGAAGCAACGGAGGAGGAGGTGGCGGATCGAGCGGCACAATGGGACCAATCTGTATGGGAGTATCTTCAATTGGCAGAACGATACTTAGGGTTTCAGCAGCGGAGTTCCGTGTATGGTTTCTCCGATGCTCTTGAGGGATGTAAACGGGTCAGTTTGATGTTTTGAGGGCTTTTAATGCTTGCTTGATTAGTTTGGTGTGATGTCTGTGACTGTGAATGTGTTTGGTTGCAGCTCTCTTGGAATTTTGACAAGGAAGGGACTAAACTCGAGTGGCGGTGGAAATGTAAACCATCACATGACAGCAAGAAGACCACTGTTGAGATATTGGATTTTCTTATGGAGTCAAATATAAGGCTAAGTGTAAGACTCTATTGTGAATATTATATGATTAATTAGCAATCACCCAAAATTCCTTCACACAGGAAGAAGTTGTGAACAAGACGAGATCTTTCGAGAAGATGAAAAGTGAGGCTGAGAAATGCCTAGCGCAAGGTGAAAAACTCTGCCACGAAAAAACAGAGTTTGAGAATGCAACCTATGCAAAGGCATGCTTAAACTAGAGTCATTTGGCTTTTCTTTTGTCATGTATAGTATTTGATCTTCTTTTATCTGTTAATATATATGCAGTTCCTTTCTGTGTTAAATACAAAGAAGGCAAAGCTCAGAGCACTAAGAGACAAAGAAGATTCAGGGAGAGCAATTGAAGAGGAAGAGTCAACAGACAAAGCTGAAAGCTTTGAGAGTGAGGAAGAAGCCGCTACAAGCAGTAAAGCCCGTAAGAGAGCTGTACGCAAATAAAAGGTTTCAAGGCAAAGTGGGTGGCCAATCAAAGCAAAAGCGACACAAGGGTTTTGAACCATTCCAAGATGCACTCGCTGTGTCCTCTTAGACATATTGAGCAACAACTCTTTTCTCTTATTACCACTCTTACTGGACTGGAGCATATATTTTGATTGAATCAGCCAAGGTATTATTGTCACTATCTATATGCAACCAGACATGATTCCTGGTCAACTATGATAGAGCACTGATCAGCTTTGATGATCCTATGAACAACTTTGATGCCTCTATGAATGTTCTGAACACTAGATCTCCATAGAAATTTGAACCACCGTTGAGTTCAGATATTTGGCAGATTGAACCGGATAAGCACGTAATCATGAATTCCGCATCTTCCTGAATCCGTTAAACTGCTGAATGTTTCAGGTGGATGATTCCAAGTTTCGAAGACTAGTTTCAAAGAAGCTTATATTATACTACCACTTGATTTTAACTATTTTAGAAAATTTCATGAAAGGCATTTTAGGTCTTTAAGAGAAAATAGATCTAATAGATACTCATGGATCCTAAAAATCCGACCCATCTTTTCAATTTCTTTTTTTAATCATATGAAAAAAAATCTCATTCAATTCTAAGTCTTTTATATATATATATATATATATATAAACATGTGTGTGTAAGTGTTTAAGATTAATTATAATCTCACACTTCGGTGCAACAAATGCAAAAAAAAGTCCACTCTAATCGGATCCAAGCATAAAAAAATGTATTCAGTTAAATTGGATATGATAAATATAGTTTTAATTTAATGGTTTAAGTTGCAAAAAACATGATTTAGTCATGATCAAAATAGTAAAAATAATATTCGATTTGATTCGGCTATTTAATGAAACCAAATTTAAAAAATTGAATGTGATAAATATACTTTTGCTTTAAAGGATTAAGTACCGAAAAGTGATTAAATTAAGTTTTATTAAATTAAGCACAAAAATTATTCAATTAAATTAAGTTCTAAATGAAATAGAATTTATTTATTAAATGTATAAATCTTATTTTAATTATATGGTTTAAGTTGTACCTAATTTAGTCATGATTGGAATAACAGAAAAAAATTATTCAGTTTAATTTATATTTTAGTGGAACCGAATTAAAAATAAAATGTGATAAATATTCTTTTAGTTTATGGATTTAAGTACATGAAACCTAATTTAATCGGGTCGAAATTTGATACAAATATAATTGAGAGATGGCTTATAATTTTTATTTTCAAATACGGAAAACATATATTTATATAAAATTTTATTATCTTAATTGAAATTAAATAAGTAGTCACATAAAATGTAAAAAATGTTAATATAATCTAATAAATAAAACTACGACACTAGATGTTAAATTATTTCTGTTATTATAAATCTATTTATTTGTAAATATATTGGTTAAATAAAATACACAAAATCAATTACTTTAACTTTCGTGATACAAAAACTACTTTTGTTCAATTCTTTTAAAAATACTACATAACATATATTTAAAAATATTCCTAAATTAAAAGAATGACAGAAAAACTTTATGGTAAAAAATAATTAGTTTTTTTAATACTGATATAAATTATTAACTTGAAAATAATCGTCTTTTAAACGATAAATCATTATTAAGATAAATGATCAAAAACTACATAAATAAAATATGTATAAAATCATTGTTAGAAAATTCAATATATGTTAACGAATAAAAGTACTTAAAAACTAAAAACAAAGAATAACATAAGCACATATGTTATAAAGAATACAAGATCATGATAATAAAAAATTTCACCGCACCATTTTTGCACGTGAAATTATAAAACAATGCAGTATATTAGTTTCTAATAATGTTTAGGTTTTCTCCTTAAAAGTATATCACTTAATAATAAGAAAATAATTTTGGTTTTTAAGTGAAATTTTTTTTTTTAACCTTTGAGCTAATCAAACAAATATATAATAATTACACTCTAAATGTTGATACTCCATGGTTATAAATCTATAAACTAAAACATAATTTTCTCTAGCAATATTCTAATTCTACTTTCCAATGCCTTTCTTGCCATTGACTTTCTTATTATAGTTTAATAGCGGTAGTAAGTGTTTCAGTTCTCTATCAAAGAAAAAAGAAAATGAAACAGAAGAAAAAAATAAGTATTTGAAAGAACCAACCATTTTGAAAATAAACTTATCTTTGATATTGTGGAGAAGTGTTTGCATATGTGATTTTCTCCCTATAATATTGATTACGTGGATACGGTTTTTATTCTTCTTTCGGTCTCCTTGAACATCACTTCAACGTTTAGTAGAAGAGATAAAACCTCATTTTCAAAGTTCTCCACATTTATCAAATTGGGAAAACATTGATGTTTGCGAAGATCCGTTGCCGAAACTTCGTTAGTTAAGGCAGAGACCCACTACATTTTCAAAGCCTCGAGATAAATTCTTCTTGGAGAAAAAATGATGAAGGAAGTGAGATGCTTTGGAGATTCTCACAACCAATTGGTCAATTGGCTCTATTTCATGAACAAATTCCAATGCCAATATACCAAAATCTCATATATGTGATAGTGGGTCAGAAGTGTTAGAAGAGGTTGACATCAATGATTCATATTTGACGCTTCCATTAGAATTCATCAAGATCTTACTTATCTTAATGCAACCATGAAAAATACTTTGATAATCCATGCCTTCTAAAATCTTGAAAAGGATATACGAAATGTATCATTCGGGTGAGCCTTGTGAAAAAGAAGAATGGACAATGGTTCAAAGAGATCCATATGCCATAAAAAGCATCACTATCCAATCGACATTGAAAGAGAAATATGTCATCAGATTTGGTCACCAAATAATCATACTCAATGTGTCATACAATCATGCTCAAAATCCTATATGTAATAGAGATTCATGATAATGAGATATATATATCAGATGAACAATACCAAATAGGAAGCATGAACTAAGCAATATCACTAGACAAATCTGAGAAGACACAACAAAACCCACAACAAAACCCACAAGTACCAAATATATTATAAACTTTTTAGGGATACTTATGAAATTCAATCTCCTTACCAAACAAATAGAATCACAAGAAAAATGAAAAATATGAATCGATGTTGATCTAAAAAAGATCTAGCAGCAGTAGTAAAAGTCATACTTGTTATCACGAGAAAAAATTGTTACAAAAAACTAGATAAAGACGATCCATATACAGAAAACATAAAAACAAACAAATAAGTAGAAATTCAACCGCATTATTAAATAACCAAATAGATTATAAAGTATTTAATGATACTTATGAAATTCGATCTCCTTATTAAACATATAGAATTACAAGAAAAAACGAAAACAAGAAACGATTTTGATCTAAAAATGATCTAGCAGTAATAGTGATACTTGTTATCACGAGAAAAATTGTTACAAAAAAACAAAAACAGATGAAGACGATCCATAAAAAAAAGCGAGAAGAAATTCAACCTCCATACTAAATAACCAAATAAATTATAAAGTTTTTAGCGATACTTGTGAAATTATATTTTCTTATTAAACATATAGAATCACATGAAAAATTAAATACAAGAAATATTTTGATATAAAAAGATTTAGCAGTAATAGCGATACTTGTTATCACGAGAACCATATTGTTAAAAAACAGATGAAGATGATCCATACATAAAAAATAAACACACGAGCAGAAATCCAACCTCTTTACTAAATAACCAAATAAATTATAAATTTTTTAGCGATAATTTTGAAATCCAATCTCCTTATAAACATATAGAATCACAAGGAAACACAAAATGGTTTTGATCAACACAAGATTTATCAGCAACAGTAATAACGATACTTGTTATCACAAAAAATGTATTTTTACAAAAAACAGATGAAGACGATCCACACACAGAAAAATAAAAAACAAACAAACGAGAACAAACCCAACCTCCTCACTAAATAACCAAATAAATTATAATTTTTTTAACGATACGTGTAAAATTCAAATTTCCATATTAAACATATAAAATAACAAGAAATATTGAAAAAATGAACATTTTTTTTCTAAAAATATATCTAGCAACAACAATAGTAGTGATATTTGTTATCACAAAAAATATTGTTACAAAAAACATATGAAGACGATCCAAACATAAAAAAAACAAACAAACGAGTAGAAATCCAACCTCTTTACTAAATAACCAATTAATAGAGTATAAATTTGCTAGCAATACTTGTGAAATCTCCTTATTAAACATATAAAATCACAAGAAAAACTAAAAACATGAAACGATTTTGATCTTAAAAAGATCTAGCAGTTGCAGTAATAGCGATACTTGTTATCACGAGAAACATATTGTTACAAAAACAGATGAAGACGATCCATACACAGAAAAAATAAAACAAAAAACAAATAAGCTAAGATAAATCCAACCTCCTTACTAAATAACCAAATAGATGATAAAGTTTCAGCAATACTTGTGAAATCCAATCTTCTTATTAAACATATAGAATTACATGACAAACTAAATATATGAAAATATTTTGATCTAAAAAAGATCTAGCAGCAGCAATAATAGTAATACTTTTTATCACGAGAAACATATTGTTACAAAAAAACAAATTAAGACGATCCATGCACAAAAAACAAATAAAATAAAATAAATGAGCAGTAGTTCAACTTCCTTACTATATAACCAAATAAATTATAAATTTTTTACCGATACTTGTGAAATCCAGTCTCCTTGTTGAACATTTAAAATCATAAGATTTTGACCTCCAAATGCTACATTTAGTTATCAATTTTAAAGTGACCAAACAAACTAACATTTGAGCTTAAACTAACAAGGTTTTTTCCATACCTTTTGTCTCACTCATGTTCTTTCGAATTTCTCATGTCAGGATTTTTTTATCTTTGTATTCTTTCCAAAAGTAAAGATTCTGCATATAACCTGATGTCTTGGTCGTAGCACCATGGCGTCGGCCAGCATAATGACGTTCAACAGTCCACTCAATTGCAACAATTTCGACCAGATAATCAGTTCATTTAGCAACAAGGAAACCACATCAATTACTATAATTCACAAGGAAATGGTAATGGTCATATTTCACATGGATCAAAACAACATCAGAGTTCTAATCTCAGATAAGAAAAAGGCAATACAGTGGCAAATGTCTTGACGACGAATCCAGCTGTTAATGATCATTTTACTCAAGTGTCTTCAGCTTTAGCACAATTATCTTCAGAACAAATTCAACAACTGGCCAATCAATTACAATCTCAGGTTCAATGTTCATAGCCTACTATCATTTCCACTGAAGATATAAATCTTCTAACCATTGCAAACACTGGTATCATTTCTTTTCCCCTTTTTACCACCTTACATGATACTAATCCTACAAATGATACTTGGATTATAGATTCAGGTGCAACCTCTCATGTTTGTTGTGATTTGTCTATGTTTACTTCCATTTTTCTTGTCCCTAATGTCAATGTCACACTCCCTAATGGTTCTGATATTGCCATCACCCTCGCTGGAACAATTTCCATTTCCAAATCTCTAATTCTCCATGATGTTCTCTATGTTCCTGTTTTTCACTTAAATCTCATAAGTGTTAGTGCTTTGCTTCATCAATCTTCTATGTCAGTCACTTTTCATCCTACTTTTTTTCATTCAGGATTGTATTCAGGGCTTGATGATTGGGAAGGCTAAACTTCGAAAGAAGCTCTATTTTTTAGACACATCAATCCAATCATCTCCTGCACATTTCACACCTCTGTGTTCAACATCTTTTATTGGTAACATCTTTACAATAACTCCAACTCTTTGGCATCAAAGACTTGGTCATCTTTCTTTTTCAAAATTACAAACTCTTTCAAATGATTTGTCACTTTCTTTTACAAAAACCAATGTTTGTACTCATTGCAATGTTTGTCATATGGCAAAACAAAAACGATTATCTTTTCCTTCTTTCAATAATATTTCAGAAAAAGCTTTTGATCTAGTACATTTGAATATATGGGGTCCCTTTTCTGTGATTTCAAATGATGGTTTTCAATACTTTTTAACCCTTATTGATGATTCAACTAGAGTAACTTGGGTTTATTTTTTAAAAACAAAGAGTGATGTTACTCATATCTTTCCTGAGTTTTTAGCTCATGTTGAAACACATTATGGTGCTCATATAAAGTCAATCCGTTCTGATAATGTCCCAGAACTAAATTTCTCAGCTTTGTTACGATCTAAGGGCATTGTTCACTTCTTTTCTTGTGCTTACACACCCCAACAAAATTCTGTTGTTGAGAGAAAACACCAACACATCTTGAATGTGGCTAGATCTCTTCTATTTCAGTCATCAATTCCTATAATCTATTGGACTAATTGTGTAAGAACAACTGTATATCTCATCAACCGAACTCCTTCTCCTCTATTACAACATAAAACTCCTTTTGAACTCCTCACAAACAAAAAGCCATCCTATACTCATTTGAAAGTTTTTGGCTGTCTTTGTTATTCTTCTACCCTTTTAAAAGACAAACATAAATTCAGTCCAAGAGCAAGGCCTACTGTATTCTTGGTTATCCTTCCGGATACAAAGGATATAAAGTTCTTGATCTTGAATCTCATTCTATTTCCATCTCCAGAAATGTTCAATTTCATGAAAATATCTTCCCATTTCATGATATTTCACCTTCTGCTACTCCTTATACTATTTTTCCTCAATCTATTTTACCTCTACCACTCCCTGACAATAATATACCTCCACTCAATCCATCCTCAACACCAGATATTCCCCTACCAACACCAGATATTCCTCTACCAGCCTCAGATATTCCTCTACCAGTCTCAGATATTTCATCCTCCAGGGTAAACATAGGCAGATCACGTAGGCAAATTCGTCCTCCCTCTTATTTTCCAGATTATCATTGTAATCTTCTTTTTCATTCTCCAATTACCTTAAAGCCTAAAACAACACCATATCTCCTATCTTTTGTTCTGTCATATGATAAATTGGCACCTCATTATAAGTCCTACATTCTTAACATCACCATCGAGACTGAACCAAAATCCTTTTCTCAAGCTATCAAATCTGATCAGTGGAAACAGGCTATGAATGTTGAACTTGCACAGTTTGTTAAAACCAATACATGGTCAGTTGTATCATTACCTGAAGGAAAGATACCTGTTGGTTGCCGATGGGTCTATAAAATAAAGTATAAAGCTGATGGTACATTGGATAGATATAAAGCTCGATTGGTTGCCAATGGATTTACAAAACAAGAAAGAGTGGATTACATAGATACCTTCTCCCATGTTGCCAAACTTGTTACTGTGAAGTTGTTGTTCAGTTTGGCAGCTTGTAATGGTTGGTTCCTAAGACAAATGGATGTTACCAATGATTTTTTGCTTGGGGAACTTGAAGAGGAAATATATATGATGTTACCTCCAAGATATTCAGCCCCTTCTGGTACTACTCTTCCTTCCAATGCTGTATGTCGATTACATAAGTCTATATATGGCTTAAAACAAGCCTCAAGACAATGGAACAAGAAATTTTCAGAGGTTCTTTTGAAGGCATGCTACGTTCAATCCAGTGCAGAACATACTTTGTTTACTAAACACACATGTGTTGATTTTGTAGTTGTATTAGTCTACGTTGATGATATTTTGGTGGCTAGTAACACAGAAGCTTCAATTGATCTGCTCAAGGATATTTTTAGTTCTGTTTTTCAAATAAAAGATCTTGGTACTCCAAAATATTTTCTAGGCTTGGAAGTGTCTCGATCTAAAAAAGGCATTTCTCTTTGTCAAAGGAAATATGCTTTGGACATACTTGAAGAATCTGGTCTTCTGAGTTCAAAGCCTATGTCTACACCACTTGATCCTAACTCAAAATTGCATACAAAGAGTGGTGAGTTACTTACAGATCCTACTCCTTATAGGGCTCTCATTGGCAAGTTATTATACTTGACTATTACCAGGCCCGACATCACTTACTCTGTACACAAACTCAGTCAGTATCTTTCAGCTTCACGAGATGCACATTTGAAGGCTGCTCATTGAATTGTGCCGTACATAAAGGGAGATCCAGGAAAGAGTTTGTTTTATTTAGCATAGTCTGTTATCAAGCTTGATTCTTTCTCAGATTCAGACTGGGCAACATGCCCTGATTCCCGAAATCTGTCACTGGATTTTGTGTTTTCCTTGGTGATTCTTTGATTTCATGGAAATCACGAAAGCAGAAAACAGTGTCTTGTAGCAGTGCAGAGGTAGAGTATAAGGCCTTGTGTGATACGACTAAGGAGTTAATTTGGTTAACCAATATACTTACTGAACTTCAGGTTAAGCCAATAACTCCAGCCAATCTTTACTGTGGCAGTACTTCTGCAATTCACATAGCTTCCAATTTTGTTTTTGATGAACGGACAAAACACATAGAACTTGATTGTCATGTCGTGAGGAACAAGTATAAGGAAGGCTTTCTGCAGCTGCTTCATGTTAATACACATAATCAACTTGCAGACATCCTAACTAAGTCTCTCGAGCCTGCAGTCTTTCGTACTCTACTTTCCAAGTTCAATTAGTCAAGCCTCTATCTTCCTTCTTGAAGGTTTCAGCTTGAGGGAGGGGTATTAGAGGTTATGCAAGTTACAATGAGCTGAGAGTATTAGTTAGTTAGTTACAAAGTTTGTTTCAGTTTGTTTCAGAGACGTTACAGAGTCTGTTTGTATATAAGTAACACTCTACTGTACATTTTTGGTTAATGTTGAATAAGAGACTCTTTTCTTTCTCTTTCATACTCTTAATAAGTGACTTCACATCTTTGTAGAAACAGTAAATTGCCAAGGCGCTCTTTTGGTAAATATCTAAATGCTTCGTT
This sequence comes from Iberis pinnata, assembly GCA_900406425.1. Taxonomy (NCBI): domain Eukaryota; kingdom Viridiplantae; phylum Streptophyta; class Magnoliopsida; order Brassicales; family Brassicaceae; genus Iberis; species Iberis pinnata. Next base: position 19,575 of record OVBE01000675.1, on the reverse strand, counting down.
TGCCGGAATATGTATAAAGTTAAGAGAGAGTATTAAAGCAATATATGTTTTCATGTTACTATCTTATAAAACAAAGACATAAATTTGAATGAGGATATATATTTTGGTGATTGTTGCACTAATTTATAGATGAAAAAGTTATGAAATTATACTGGTGGCCATTGTGGAATTTTGTTGACTATTATTTGGTGCGATCTTGATTATTGACATATATAGTGTTTATAGGAATAGAATTCGTTCAAGATCGGATCTCTTTTAAATTAATAGAAAGGTCAATTTGTGAAACAGGGGTGTTATTGGTTATAGGATTTTAATGGATTTGGAAATCCAAGTGAAATCAGGTGTTATTGGATTAATGATTTTGAAATTCTTTTTGAAATCATATGTTATTCGTTTAATAATTTGTAAATTCTAATTGAAATCCAGTGTTATTCGTTTAATGATTTGATATTGGATTTCAAATTTCACTTTGTATTTTAATGGATTTGGAAGAATTTCAAAGTAAGAAAATACAAAGGACAGAATCCAATCATAAAACATGGTATTTCAAAATTCAATGATTTAAAAGTCTATAGATTTCAAATTTCTCATGGATTTATAAATCCATTAAAATACCATAACCAATAACACCCCCGCAAGAACTTGACAAGTACAATGGTCAAAGATTTTAACGCTAAACTCTATTAAATATTAAAGAGGGGACATATTAGATGGAGCTTTTGAATAATTTTCTAAAGTCAATTTTTGTGAATGAAACCAGTTTTGTTTCAAAGTTATTCTATTCTTCTTTATAAAAAAGTTGTTCTATTATTAATTTCTTATTTTAGGTGCAGTTGGCTTGATACAAAGTTTCTGGAAAGTGTAGTTTTACCGCTTCCAACTTCGTTAATCATTTTCTTATCTCACCCTATAAATACTAGACAAATAAAGTAGCCAATAAGTTATTAGCAAATACGGTGTTTTTGTTGTTTTGATAAAAAGTAAACATGGTGTTTTTGGCATCTAAACAAGAGAACTTTGATGCCAATTAAAATTTTCAATTAAAGTAAAATTTGTTATTATTTTCATTTTTTGGTATAATTTATTTTCATTTATTTTTATCTCCAATGGTAAATGTTTTCAAATATTAGATTTTTGAGAAAATAAAATAAAATACCTTTTAGATATACAATGTATTATCTAATCATAATATTTTACTCTTGTTGAAAAACTTTATTTTTGTATTTCATATTTACATTTTCTAATAAAAAATAGTACCTATATTTTTGTTATAAACTATTTTGTGTTAAGAGAATATATATATCCCTAGAAAAATAAGTTCTATTTTACATATTTTCAATTGATTTACAATTTATTTAAATCAATATATATATATATATATAATTTAATTAACAGAAATTACGAAAATAATATAGCAGAAAATTAATAGAATCATTGTTAAACTTACCTCTTTTGAGTTCAACTTCTTATCAGGCTTTCACTTCCTCCTCCTTTTCTACTATCACCTCCTCTTCAACTCCTCTTTTTTCTTCCTTTCCTCTAAAGGCTCCTGGTGAGGGGAAAACTCTTAATTAATTAGATATAAAACTATTTTTCTTTGAATGTTTGAGGCCTAAATGACCTAGAAAAGTGTGGGAACCGAAATTCGCACGGTCCAATTTCCGTTAGTTACCGAAAATCAAAGAGAACTCTAACTTTTTAAAGATCCCGGTTTTATGTGAGTCTAATGGAAAGATCAGAACACGAGAATAAAGAATGCGGAAATAAATTCAAGAACACACAAGAGATCAATTCTTATTACGAATCGATGAGTGAATATTTTACAATAGGTGAAAGCCTCGGTCGCAAGAACCGTTGGTGAGTTATCCTAGATCTAGCAACAAAGACCTTAAAACCTAATTGAGTCGCAACTCACTAGAAATAACGAAAAAATAATCTAAAGCCCTACGTTTTCTGGTGCGGAAAGTTGAAGGTCCCAGCTGTTCCTCCTCATTCTTCTTATATAGACTCCTTGGCTTATCCGTTTTCCTTTTTTGGCCTCCGATTCTTTTGCGGGAACTTTCCTTTTCTTTTGCGGAAATGTTTCTTTTATGAATTCCTTCCATTTCTCTGTGGCTTACGGAACAAGTTGTGGCCGTCATCACACTTGGGCCGAGTTCTCACCTAAAATCATAAGTGGGCCATTTGTCGTGTTTTAGGCGGTTTACGATCCCTATCGGAGAATCGATCTTTCGTATGACGAAGCGATACCGATTTTGCAACAAGTCAATCGTCATCGCCTTATACGATTGATATCTATACAAACAGATGTCATGATACTTCTGTGAATCGTAAAGAATAATCGGATAGCATGTTTGCAAGCTAAACGTGCGGGATTCAGCTCGCCAGTTGGTGAGCTAAACATGCAAGATTCAGCTTGCCAGTTGGCGATATGAATGTGCGGGATTTAGCTTGCCAGTTGGTGAGCTGAACGTGCGGGATTCAGCTTGCCAGTTGGCGAGCTGAACGTGCGGGATTCAGCTCGCCAGTTGGCGAGCTGAACGTGTGGAATTCAGCTCGCCAGTTGGCGAGCTGAATGTGTGAGATTCAGCTCTCCAGTTGGCGAGTTGAATGTGAGAGATTCAGCTTGCTGATAAGCGAGCTGATTGCGTGTTTGGCATACATGTTCTCGTACGAAAACAACGTCGAAGACTAGGGTGTTTATAAGAAAATATTAATTTGTTTGTCGTTGTTCCGGATCCTTCGCAATTTTTAACTTTCCACAAATTTTAAGTGAACCATCTTGCCTCGTTTGAACCTTAGTGATAGGAAAACCCGGTGGAAAAAACCTTCTCGACTAAGGACAAAAGAGTGCAGAGGTGGTTGCATAATTATCCGACGACCATTGCGTATTTCCAAAATGTATTCCCGGAAGCTTGGTGATTTTGGTTAAACCATGTCTCGTTGATTCATAAAGACTGGTTGAGGCGTTAGTTTCGTCGTGGCTGTTTTTGACCCCAACAACAAGTATCACATACTATTAAAATGGCCAAATAATCATGAACCATCTTTTGGATCATTTTTGGAAACCCACATTAGTTTAGTGGTTTATCATATATTATATCTTAATGGTTCTTGGTTGTGTAATTATTCAAAAGATTTTTTTAGTTGCATGATTAGGAAATGAATTATTGTCACGGCGGTGGATTAGTCTTAATTTGGAAATCTTAGACCAATGATTAACATTAATTTATTGTTCATTGTTAGTTGATTTTAAATCATATCTCTTGATAGTAAGTTTCATGATCCAATGCTTTTATTTTATTTTCTTATTTGTTTCTTATTTCTTTGCATTTCGTTTCTTAGATTAATACTCATAAAATCTCATTGGCTTGAGATTAGTTTGGTTCTCGTATCTTTAGTGTTGCAAACTTTAGTCCTTGTGGATTCGATTAAACCCTTATGCTCTAGAAACGATTAATAAGGGAATTGGTAAAATCTCGTTTATCAATTTGGTGCCGTTGTCGAGGACTAAATTATTTCCATTAGAGTTAGGAATCAAATTGAGACTAGAGCCTCGTTTTTCTTTATTTTTGTTGATAATTTCTTCCACTTATCCTTATGATCTTGAACTTCTAGGTGTACAACTAGGTGTGAAGAAAACATTCAAGGAAAAGGAGACAAGAGGATCAACCGTCAAGCTAGCGACGTCAAAAACATGCCTTGGAGACTCCTCCAAGAACCGTCAAGCTAATGACGTAAAATGAGCTCACTTGGGAGGAAGTCCCATGTCTATCTTTTATTTATCCTTTACTTTGGTTTTCTTAAAGGATTTTTTATTTTGGGTGTGGTGATTCTTGGATACGTTGAGTGTTGAAAACTACAAGTCTAAGGAGAACCAAACGAGAGTATTTGGTTTTTACTCAGAATTTTTTGTCCAATTATTGAGGTACAACTCAACATCCTTGTACATACTTGCATTTAAGACTTTCTTTCATTTATCCTCGGTTCATCCTCCGAATACTTTTTCACACAAGGGACCATGTGAGTTAAGTTTGGGGTTGGGACTGTATCTAACTTAGTTTTTATTTTTGGTCTTATCATGCATTTTCATTGTGAATAGTTAAGGTTTATAAAAATCCATAAAAATCGAAAATTTTCAAAAAGATAGAATCATGTTAGGTTACATTTTGCATAGGTAACAATGATTGGATTGCCTTGTGAATCTTGATGTTTTGATTGAATTGTAACACCCTAATTAATAGTATATGGATGCTTGAACAACTTAAAATTTGGAAAATCCATGCTTGGAATTGACAACTTGATGCTTCATAGTGTTTGTAGAATCTTGCTTGAATTGAAACTAATCCCATGAAATTTTAAGCTTAAATGAATTTAATTCTCATGCTTATGGATTTGAAATGCTTAACCATGGTAAAACACTTGACATTTGTATTACGCCTTGTCTAATTTTATCACTTTTGTTAATCCAAATTGACCATCCTCATCTTAAAGATGGTTATCACCCAAAGCCTTTCTTTAAAAACTCTCATTGTTCTTTATTGTGAGGTCTTTTTCGAAAGTGCATACATGGGAAAAAACTTGTGTAATAGAAATTGAACGAAAAAGAAGAGTTAACCTTATTTTAAGGTTAACATGTTTAGGTGGGAGAATGCTTAGAATAGGGTATTGGTTTGGGAAATCATATGGAAAGGTGTGGTTTTGTTTAATGAGTATTGGAAATAAGCCTAAGTGAAAGAAAACTAGGAGTACCTAAAAAGTTAAAAAGTTTAGAAGAAAATATGATCAATGAAAAGTCTAACCCTCCCTAGAAAGCGAAAAAGTCTGAAAAGGAAAAGCTTGCATCTAAAAGGGAAAATGAAGACTAAATACTTATGAGTAACGAAAAATCAATGAAAAGGAAAAGGCTAAGGTTTTGGATTGAAGAAAATGAAGAATTGGTGGTTTAATGTTTGAAGTTTAAAAGAACGTGAATCATGGGATGGAACAGGAACATCAAAAAGATATTGGTAGAGAATTAAATGAGGTGAAAGCATTGTATGTATCAATTGTTTGACTCTACCTTTATAATTCCTAATTTTTTGCATTACTATTTTGAGAGAACCACTTTTCAAATGTGAGAAACCACTTCAAACACCTAAATAGCCTTAAAATCGAACAAAATGGTTTAGATTTCTCTTCCATAAGCAAGACTGCACTTGAATGTTTAATGAGTGTAGGGGATTGGTGAATTTGATTGTTCGAAGATATTTCACTTTGATTGCTTAAATTGGTTCTTGTGATGAGTATGTAGAAGTACATTGAATAGTTGTGATTCATGCATCTTTTTACTAGTTTTTAGGATGTTATTATGATTAAATTTTGGCTATGATTTCTCACTTTCAAGCCTCTCCATATTATTTCTCTTTGTTCCTTGCTTGAGAAGCAAAAAGTAAGTTTGGGGAAGTTGATATACTGTGTTTTTAGCAGTTTTTAGTCATCTCTTTAACTCATTTTTAATCATTTAACTTGAATTTAGGCACATATAGGTTGGATTTTCATAACATTTCATGTTTCATGTGTTGAAGGTAAGTGAAATCAAAAGAAGGATCAATTGGAAGCAAAAGAGCTAAAAAGGGAATTACAAAAGGATCAAACCAACATGCCATAAAATCAAGTGATTTGGAGATTTTACAATAGGAATTTCAGCATCGAAACTTGAATAATCTTGTAGCCATACATTCAAGCTTTCCAACAAGCCAATAATCACCTTGAATTCCCTAGGGAGGAGATAGATCCGAAGCTCCAAACTGTCCGGTTCAAATATGCATCTTTTACACTAGCTTGCATTGCGATTTAGAAAAAGACTCTTTCATCAAATATGTATTCCTTTGATTCCACTTACAAAAGAGAAATTGTATGTTATCATAGCTTCAAAGGTGAGAAATTTATGGATCCCGAACGAAAGGTGTGTCTGATAGCATTCGGAACAAAAGCCACAAAAGAGCATACCAGACAGATTAACCCGGTACACATGGTCCGGTATGAGCATACCGGCCAGTATGTACCGGTCCACTACCCAATACAAATCATGAACAACCAATACCGGGTGAAGCGTAGCGGTTGAAATGTCCGATACCAAGCTGAAAAAGTCAAAGTCCAGCATTGACCAAGATTTTCACCCATTTTATTTTGTGGGTTAACCCATAGGTTTTGGAATTAACCCAAGATACTTTAGGACTAGTATTTAATCATTTTAAACTTAATTTTTAGGAGAGTTTTTATCTTGGATTCATCTTTTGTTTTAGCCACTTTTTTTCTCTAGTTTCTCTCAAGTTTTTCTTATTTTTTGTTCTCCAAAATTAAAAAGATCTCCTTTGGAGATTTTTTTAATATTGGAGGAACTTGTATTACATCTACATTTATTATATGCATCTTTCTTCTTCTGTGTGTTCTTGCATGTTGGGGCTTAGTTTTGGTTATTGGATCTAGGCTATATAGGATGTGTATGGAGGTCGATTGATGAAAATTTATGGTTGTTAATGTTTGGATCTTCATTCATTAGGTGTTCTCAATGCTACTAGATATGTCTTGATCACTCATTTCTAGACTTTAGGAAATCTATTGCCTGAAAAGTATTCGATGAAATTCCTAAACCACCTTTTGAATGCGAAATGAGGCATAACCAAGACATTGTGTTAGTTAGTTTAGTGGTTTATCATATATTAGATCTTAATGCTTCTTGGTTGTGTAATTATTCAAGAGATTTTTTTAGTTGCATGATTAGGAAAGAGATTATTGTCACGACAGTGGATTAGTCTTTATATGGAAATCTTAGACCAAGGATTAACATTGATTGGTTGTTTCATTGTTGGTTGATTGTTAATCATATCTCTTGATAATAAGAACCATGTGATAGACTTAGAATTTAAATCCTAAACAACATTGCAGAGAACATATCACAATAGCATAGATAGGATCGAATCCCACAGATACCAGACAACACAACACTAAGTTTTATCTCTAATCAAGCTAAGACGAAATAATAAGATTTTTTGTGATGGAATAAAAGCATTAATTAAATAAATGGTTGTAAATGATGAAATAACAACGTTAGGCATTAGGAAATCCACATGTAATCAAGTTTAAAAATCGATTATCATGCAGAGATTTTCTTTGAAAATAGTTCTCAACTCAAAAGACAGTAGCAAAACTAATCTCCTCCCGAAGTATTAGATCCCTATGTTCGAATTACTAAAGACAAACTCCCACGTATTTAGATAATTCAAACATGCATTATAGTATGTATTCGATAAGTTCATAAGCCCCTAAGACAATACTTCCGCAAGAAAATGCACTTACTCATCTAGACTAGGTAAGATCTCTAAACAAAATCCCTTTGTGTTTATCAACCTATTATCAATGAACTAGATGGCCAACCTATTCATGCATTAATAACAACTCTAGACTGAGAACCTAACAATTATTATCATCTTTATGATAAATCTAACAATCAAACCTAATTTCCCTGGAAAACCCTAAAACCTAACTAGTGAACTACTGAGACACTGAAAAGTAAACCTAAATCAATATCTTTGAAGAACACATAATTATGAAACAAGAATATATATATTAAAACAAGGGTTCAGAGAAACTTCTCCCAAATATAGGGTTCTGGATCCGTCTCTCTTTCTCATTAAAAATCTATAAATAAATAAAGCTTATGTTCAAAATAAAACTAAGCCACAAGGCTTTTATAGTTCCAAAGAAATAAAATAAAAATAGGAAATCTTGATAAGTCTTGAGAACACATGTGCAAAATATGGAAAATCTCCAAATTTCTCGCATGAGGCTGGATTGATCAGTCTGAGTTGGATTGATCTGTCCAGGTGCTCCGGGTCGGTCTGGATCGATAGGTCCAGCCTTGGACCGATTGGTCCGAATTTTTTGATTTTTATAGAGAGTTTGGACCGGTCGGTCTGGTTTGGACCGATCGTTCTAGACTTGCACCTGCTTCTTCTGCGAGCCACCTTGTTCAGTTTTCAGTAAAATCGACATACCTCTTGATTGCACCGATGGATCATTTTCAAACCACTTCTATATGAAAGCAAACTCACGTGGCTATCTTGTAAAAGTTTAGCTTCGTCCATCGGTGGGAACATCTTCAAATATTGGAAAATGTCTGACTTTCTGCCGTATTCTGCACCAAATATGCCAATTTGCATCCAAAACGTCCCGAACAGAAACCTGAAAACATACCAATTTTTCCAGAGAAAATCCCAGATAATGTTTAATATAAAGCATAAATTCTTACTATAAAACATTAAAACCGAGTAATATCAACTCCCCCAGACTTAGATCTTTGCTTGTCCTCAAGTAAAGCAAGACCGAATCCGGTGAAGAGGTTTGAAAAGGACCACACAATAACTCACAAAATCTCAGAAACATTAAGCATAGGTATCAAAACTCAAAAGACACCAATCTTAAACAACCACTGCGAGTGAACTGTTTACCACCACTTAACTAATAGCATGCTTCCTACTCTAAATACCAAATCAATCAAATCATTAAGTCATCTCAACCAGCTCATTAAATTCAATTAAGTTAAGATAAATGCATTCTCACCTATGGGTATCGATCAATGTGCTCAAGTACCTCTTCTATCAAAGCACCCACACTAAACAAAGGATTAATCGACTTCTGGTCCTGATCCTTTTCCCCCCTTTCTCACTTCTCTTTTATTTTTCTTTTTTTTGCTGCTTTTTTTTAAAATTTCTTCGCATTTCTGCGCTTTCTTTCTTTTCTTTTCATTTTTTTCTTCCCTTTTTTCTAACAGCCAGTTTTTCTGGGATTGACTACGGATTTATAGATCACGCTTTCAATCCTTTTTATGTACCGTTTTTTTTATTTTCTGAAGGGAGAGAGAGAAAGGACCTGAATCATACTGAAAGAACTTGTCGATTTTACAGAGCACTGAAGAGCAAGGTACCTAGCTTTCAGAGTATACAATCACCATAAGCAATAGAAATTAAGTGCAGGTTAAGTCCTATCATGGTAGAGCTAGCATCAAATCATCAACAATCCAAAAGACTCAGAACTTTCAGAAGCAAATCAATCAGCAATGGGGTTCCAATCCTAAACATAACAGTTAAATCTAAGCCAATAATCTAAAGAGATCAATACTATACTCATACCAGGTTAGCAGTCATCATAGATTTTGATTCTGGTTCCTTCGACTCTATTAGACTCAACTAAATCAAAACAAAAAATTTGAAAAATTTCACCCAAAGATAGAAACATCAGAACAGAGTTAGTATCATTACACCCTCCCCCGGACTTACTTCACACCGTCCCCATGTGAAAATAAATCCAAGAGAAGAAATAAGAGTAATCTGAATCAATAGATAAATTTGTAAGAGATGAGAATAAAGAGAATACTATAGGAGTTCAAGGGAAAGGAAAGTACTAATGCTGAAGTGTCCTCAATCTGAAATCTACTCCAAACTTGCTATCTTACACGATTGGGTTGTCGCTTGTAACTGCTATCTCTGGAAAACGAACAAACACTCAAGAGAAGTGTTAATGTTCTTTCGATTTGAAACACATAATAGAATGGTTGTACAATGATTGAGCAATGCTAACTTAAGAGCTAATAAGAATCACTTGTAAGAGAAACCATTAAGAGCATAATGATCAAGCAATACTAATAAAAAATTAGCAAGAATCATATGTGAAATGCACTATTCAAAACAGTTCTAAGAAATCAATCCAGTATCACATCATCAAGTTGGTAAGTAAAGAGCAATGATCAAGCAATACTAATTAGAATTAGTAAGAATCAAGAGATACTTAATGAGAATAATCCAACTAATCATAGTTCTAAAATCAACCCAAATCAAAACGTCAAGTAAAGTGGTTAATGGTGCAATGATCTTAGCAATACTAATTGACATTAGCAAGAATCAAGAGAGAGAACCATCAAGATAACCAATGATTCAAGTGAGATGATTAAGAATGAAAATATATAAAAGATAACCCAAAGTGTCTTTAACATCCTTCACCAGTAATATCCTAAATCACAGTGAACTCAAAACTAAAAATAAATAGGTTAGGACTGAGCAAAACTGACTCAAAATTTGAAAAACAACTAATCTAAAACACCAGATAGTGGGTTGCCTCCTACTTAGCGCTTGTTTAACGTCACTTAGCTTGATGGTATTTACCTCTAAGCTAAGATTGAATCAACATCAAGAGATGCTCCATAACTAGCTCCAAAATCAGACACCTTCATCTTTAGAACTTTACTCACCATATCCTTTGTAACATTGATTCCTTTCTCCTTAAGCTTTGGGGTGAATAATGCTCTAAACTTTGAGAAGGGTTTTGAAAAATCCTTGCTTTTCACCTTATACTCAATTGCATCTCCAACTATTGCTTGAGGAATCAAAATCACTTGAGAATCTCTCTTGGTCTTCTTCGGTTTCACCTTCTCTTTTTCTTTAGCCTTTGGAAGATTTGAGTTTCTTTATGCAAGACTTCATCAACCTCAGCTTTGAGAGTAGGTTCGATCTATTATTCATCCTTCATCTCTTCCTCTTTCACCATAGTTAGCCTGGATATCTCCTTTGGAGGAACCGCTGGATAGAAAATTATTTTCTTGATCTTTTTTAGAGATATACGCTGATTAGGAAGGTCAACAACAACTCATACCGTTGGAAAAATCTCCATAGAACCAAAGGTTCATCTTGGTACCCATTCATCTCCAAGATGTGGAAATCAATAGGAACGAGACAACTCCAAACTTATACTAATAGATCAGAGATAAACCCACTTGAAGTTACAGTAGAATCATTAGCAAGCTTATAGGTCGTCTTAGAAGGTTCGATACCTGAAATCCCCTATTTTCTACAACAGTTACTAACATAACGCTCACATTAGCTTCAGTATCACAAAGATAATTTGTGAATCCTAATCCATTAATCGAACAAGGGACCAAAAATTCCCCAGGATCTTGTAGCTTATGGAGCTTTATAAGTGGATTTAGTTGCTTACCTATAAGCTCTTCCTTCTCAAATGCTCTGTTGGATATCTCAGGTGCAACTGGGTAGGGGATCTTCGGTCTGTAGATTCAAGAAAGTTTTGGAATCGCAGTATTCGATGGACCGATTGATCCATTATAGATCGATCAATCAGCAGTGTTAGATCGAATTGTGCTTTTTCGACCGATCGATCCAGCTTGGACCGATCGGTTTGAGCTTTCTAGATTTTCCAGATTCTTTGGATTAATCAATCCAGGTTGGACCAATTGATCCAAAGCATCCGTAGCTCCCTGGACTTCTGGAACGATCGATCCAGCTTGGATCGATCGGTCTAAACTTGCTGCATCTTTTCCTTTGGTCAATTTCAGACCTAAATCATCTCGTTTCCCCCCAGTTCTGTTCCCTTTTCAATCTCATATTCCTCATCAAACAGATTTGCAACTAAAGACTTACAATATCGTTTGGGATTCTCTTCAACTTTCCCAGGAAAAACACCAGTTTGTCTCTTTACAGCTTCAGAGGTTTGAGCAACCTGAGTATCCAAATGTTTCACATGTGTAGTAAAAGCTTCAAACTTCTGGTTCAATTCCTTTACTTCTCTTTGGGATTGTTTTTGTCCTTCTAAAAGTTGCTTGAACATCATCTCTATTGTATTGCTTTGTTGAGGTTGAGTTGGTGGTGCTTGTTGAAATACAGGCTAAGAGGTTTGTTGAAAACCGCCTGAATTGGAGTTCTACACGAAAGGTTTTTGCTGAATTGGGTAGTTATAATCTTGAAGGTTTTCAAATTAATACTTCTCCAAGAGAGATTAGGGTGATTCCTGTTGAATCCTTGATTGTATACCTTTTGACCTTGGCTATTTATGTAGCTCACTTCCTTTTCAAATCCCACAGTATTTTGCTCTTGAATGGCAAAGCAGTCAACTTCCAGATCTTTAGCAAAACTGACATGTTTATGGTTATGATTCTTGAGAAGTTGAGTAAGAAACCCTTTCATCTTTGAGACTTTTCCTTTTACCTATGAAAGTTCATATTTATCAGATGTAGTTCCCTTGGTTCTTATGTTAAAAGTCTGGACAGTATTTACTGTTACTAATTGCTAAGTTCTCTATCAATTGATAGGCATCTGGGATAACTTTAGTCATGAAATCAGCATATGTATCTAACGACAACTGGTATTTCTGATCAATTCCTCTGTACAAACTATTGAGGAGACTTACATCTGAAAAACCATGATGTGGGCAGTCACGTAAATGCTCTTAAATTGTTCCCAGGCTTCATAGAATGATTCCATTGGACTTTGCATAAATCCCGAGATCTTGTTCCTTAATGAGTTGGTCCTAGTAGTGGTGAAGAAGTAGTTGAGAAACTTGGCTTTGCAGTCATCCTAATACAATGGAACCAACTTGTAGAGATTTCAACCAGAGAAGTGCTCTTTGAGCTAGAGAATGACGGAACAAGCTGCAGTGCATAAAATCACGTGATACCCCATTAAGCTTGGTAGTACTGCAAATGTCCTCAAAGTTGTCAATGTGATCCATGGGGTGCTCAGTTGGTAAACCATTAACTGGTTATTACGGATCATCTGAACGAGCTGAATGGGAAATTGGTACTCCCTTCGCCGAGGTTTTTGAGGTTGGATAGGATTCATGTTACCGTAGAATGCTTCAAGATTGTTGAAGGAACCTACTAAAGGGTGGTTTTGAGGATTGCGTTGATTAACAACTCTTTCCGGATCACCATACCAGATAAAGTTTCTTGGGGTTAATGTTATCACCCACTGAGTTAGATGAGCTTACGTCTTTCTTAGCTTTCCAGTTTAAGCGTTCTAACGTTGCGAGTTTTACGTTACTAAGGTTGTGCAATTCAGAGGATTTGTCAGATCTTCTGATCATACACTTGTTAAACCAAAACAAGAAGAAAAAACGAGATTAGTACTGTAAAAGATAATCTTAAACTAGATTCTAAATAAAACTTAAAAGGCACCATCGGTCCTCGACAACGGCGCCCAAATTCTGATATATGTAGAGTTTAAATCTTAAACTACAATGTAGAGAACATCTCACAGTAGCATAGATAGGGTCGAATCCCACAGAGACCAGACACCACAACGTTCAGTTTTATCTCAAATCAAGATAAGACGGAATAATAAAATTGTTTGTGATGGAACCAAAGCAGTAATTAAATAAATAGTTGTAAATGATGAAATAAAATCGTTAGGCATTAGGCAATCCACATGTAATCAGGTTTTTTTTTAAATAGTTCTCAACTCAAAACACAGAAGCTAGACTAATCTCCTCCCGAAGTATTAGATCCCTATGTTCGAATAACTAAAGACAAACTCATGTGTATTTAGATAATTCAAACATGCATTATAGTTCATATTCGATAAGTTCATAAGCCCCAAAGACAATACTCCCGCAAGCAAATGCACTTACTCATCTAGACTAGGTAAGATCTCTAAACCAAATCCCTTTGTGTTTATCAACCTATTATCAATGAACTAGATGGCCAACCTAATTCATGCATTAATAACAAGTCTAGATTGAGAACCTAACAATTATTATCGTCTTTATGATAAATCTAAAAATCAAACATGATTTCCCTAGGAAACCCTAAAACCTAACTAGTGAACTACTAAGACATTGAAAAGTAAACACAAATCAATATCTTTGAAGAACACATAATTATGAAGCAAGAATATATATGGAAAAAGGGTTCAGAGAAACTTCTCCCAAATACAAGGTTCTGGATCCGTCTCCCTTTCTCAGTAAAAATCTCTAAATAAATAAAGCTTAGGTTTAAAATAAAACTAAGCCACAAGGCTTTTATAGTTCCAAAGAAATAAAATAAAAATAGGAAATCTTGATAAGTCTTGTGCAAAATATGGAAAATCTCCAAATTTCTCGCATGAGGCTGGATTGATCAGTCTGAGCTGGATTGATCAGTTTGAGCTGGATTGATCAGTCCAGGTGCTTCAGGTCGCTCTAGATCAATTGGTCCAGCCTTGGACTGGTTGCTCAGACTTTTTTTTATTTTTCTAGCGAGTTTGGACCAATCGGTCTGGTTTAGACCGATCGGTCTGGACTTGCACCTGCTTCTTCTGCGAGTCAGCTTGATCAATTTTCAGTAAAATCGTCTTAACTCTTGATTGCACTGATGGATCGACTTCAAACCAATTCCATATGAAAGCTAACTCACATGGCTATCTTTTGTCAAAAGTTCAACCTCATCCATTGGTGGGAACATCTTCAAACATTGGAAAATGTTTGACCTCTCTGTCGGATTCTGCACCTAAATATGGCAATTTGCATCCAAAACATCCCGAACACCTAGAAACCTGAAAACATACCAATTTTGCTTATAAATTCTCGGGTAACGTTTAATAGAAAATATAAATGTTTACTATTAAATGTTAAACCCGAGTAATATCACCATGATCCAATGCTTTTATCTTATTTTATTCTTTGTTTCTTATTACGATTTCTTTGCATTTCGTTTATTATATTTAATACTCATAAAAACCATTGGCTTTCGGTGTGCCTCCTTCGTGATCCCTAAATACTGCCTCAAGGAAATCAACTCTTTATGCAACATATTCTTTTGGAAAGGATCACTTGAGAAGNGGGGGGGGGGGGGGGGGTCTGGGCAGGGCAATCCTAAAGATACGGGGGTTTAAAATAAATTAAAAAATGAGGCCGATATTTTGTATTATAAACTTTTTGAATAAAATTTTAAACACTAAAAGATGTTAAAAATTAATGAAAATTAGGTACACACACACACTATATCTAATTCTAAATTCGGGGGCCTGTATAATTTGGGGGCTATAGACCAATGTCTCATTTGACTTGGTCTAGGATCGATCTTGGGTCTGGGTATTAGAAAATTTTTCATATGGAATAAATCTTGCCTAATTAAACTTATTTGGATACTATTTTTTGTTCAGGTTCTATTTGGGTTGCTTGGTTGACGAAAGAAGTCTTAAAGTGGGAATTAAACAACTACTGGGTTCACAATACAAAGTAGTCAAATTCATGGTTCACAAACAAGCTTCAAAAATTCAAGGACTTAGCTTACCCATTGATTAAACTGGAACTTGGAAGTGTAAAGAACTGTCTTTTCTAGTCAAACAATTGGTCGCCGTTTGGGAATATTCGAAGCTACATCACTGATAGACTTCATTAGAGATCCCACCTCACACTTGAATTCAAGATCTCTATAGGAATGGGTCATGGCTTCTTACGCCAAGTAATCCTTCAAGCTCATCTTTCAACATTTACTCTAACAACTGCCGAAGACAATTACAAGTGGATTTTTGAAAGATCAGCCTCTAACTGTTATAGAACAGGGAAAGTCTATCATTCCCTGAGGAGACATGAAATTCATGTACCTTGGGCGAAGCTTATCTGGGGGCTTCCCTTGCTATCCCGCGGCACAGCTTTTTCATGGCTTTTGGTGCAAAATCGGTGTCCTACAAAAGGCAGGATGTTGGATGGGGATTGACGGTGGATCCTGCCTCTATGCAATAACCACCCGGAAAATAGAGACCACATGTTATCTAGTTGTGATTATAGTTGGAATGTTTGGGAAATACTAGGGAAGAAATGTTTATTGATAACAACTAGATCATCATATTATGTTTTGCAAAGCTTGGTGAATCTGAAAGGCTATAGAGCAAAAAAGGAAAGTAACCTTCTTATTATGGCAGTGCTGCTTGTATTTTATTTGGACAGAGAGGAATGAAAGACTACATTGAAAAAACTTCAGGCATGTGGACTCCTTGATCCTTTATCTCCACAATTGTAAGACACAAAATCTCAAACTTGAGGCATCCGAATCATTTCCAAGCTTCACAAATGATGGATTGGCTTGATGATTAACCTCCATTGCATGTACAATCAGACAAATGAAATGACGAGATGATGGCTTGATGAGATAACTCGATATGGTTCTAGGTAAAGGATTAATGGCATCATTAACTGTGACAATCTCAAACTTTTGTGCAGGCTAAAATTTGTGGGAGTAATTAACTTTTGGTAGTTATTAGATGTAAAAGGTTTATAAAAGCCAAACTACTAAGTCTAATGGGCATTTTCTTATTTTTTTGTCAACATGATATTATAGAGATTAGATAAGAATTTTAACAAAAGTAGGTTTATTATCCCTTCTTGTAGATACCGTAAGCCTATCTACTACATTAAGGTAAGAACGTTCTATATATCCAAAAAGAAAGACACAATTAACCGACATCTTGAGAATATCTTGCAAGAGAATTGTTGAGTCTTGTTGCACAAGTGGAGATGTCTTTGTTGAGCCATGAAATCGTTGAAGAAGGAGCATAAGTCTCTGACAATCATTAAGCACTATAATCTCCTTATATCCAAGAGTTTTGATGCGATGTAAGGCTTCCTTGACAGCAACAACCTCTGCTTGAAATGGTGAGTGCACAAGAAGATTTGATGAGCATTCCCATGTTTAGTAAGCATCCAACTCAATCCAATTCTTTCTTGACTAGATTTCCAAGAAGCATCCATATATAATACGAAAGCATCAGTTAGATTAGGATAATGGGAGACATTATTAACAGGACAATCAATCACATCCCTCTGCATTGTAACATGCTTTGTCTGAGATTCTGTCCATTCCTGATAATCAATAATTGCCTTGTTAATTATTTCAAGAATACTCCTTCGAACACCCTTAAACACTAAATCATTCCTATTTTTCCACATTCTCCATAGTAGATAGATGGAATACTCTGGTGAGTGATGTGGGTGTGAAGTTTTGTGTTGAAGCAGGGACAATAAGATTGGCAGATAATCTTCATAAGTACTATCCCAGGAGAGATAGACTAAAGGAGACAATGTCCAAATCTTTTTTCCACTCTACACGAGAAGAATAGATGTCCAACTGTTTCATGTTCATCTCCACATAGAGAACAAGTAGTGTCCATTTTGATCTTTCTTTTGAGTAGCTCTGAGCCCACAACTATTCCTTTATGCAACAGTCGCCATATAAAATGTTTTAGTTTTGGCTGGACATTTAAATTCCATATGAGTTTTGAGGCTTGCAAAACTTCTGATGAAAACAAAGTTGTATTCTGTGCTTGGCCAAGAATCACTCTGTATCCAGACTTAAGAGAATATTCCCCAGAAGTAGAATGCTCCCAAATAGGCTGGTCAAGTGTACCAAATCTAGAAGGCCTAATGAAATGCAGGAAAGATATCCTCTGAAGCCTTGTCTGCATGCGCTTTGTCATGATCCCATTCCGTTCCCCTTTGAGTTAATAATCTGTCCACTTTAGCTTCAATTGGCAAAGTTGAGTCTGTACGTATGGCAGTAGCATACTCATCCTTTGGGATCCACTTATCTTTCCAGATTCTTACTCTTGCACCATTTCCAATCACCCAATGGATATGTTTTTAATCAACTGCAACCCTTTGTGAATACTTCTCCATGCATAACTAGGCCGTGACCTAACTTTTGAGTCAAACAAAGAGTGATGAGGGAAATATTTAGCCTTAAATACCTGGCTTAGAAGAGAATCAGGTGATGTCAACATTCTCCAGCCCTATTTATCAACCATTGCAATGGTAAAAGCATGCAAATATTTGAAACCAATTCCTCCAGCAGACTTAGAAAATACAACTTTCCTCCATGATATCCAGTTTATCTTCCTCTTGTCTGCAGAAGTATTCCACCAAAAATTCCTCATTAAGCTGGTCAATTTGCACAGTAAAGATCTTGGTAGAAGGAAACAAGATATCATATAGGATGGTATTGTTGTGATTATTGCCTTTATTAAAGTTTCCTTTCCAACCCCAGAGAAAAATTTAGAAGACCAATTATTTAATCTTTTCCTAACTCTTTGACGTATAGAGGAAAATGCATTTGATTTGTTATGTCCTATTATCTCAAGAATTCCTAGATATTTCCCAAGACCCCCTATTCTAGTGATACGAGTGATTATCATCATTATTACTTGGATACTAAGGGGACAATGGGGACTGAACAAGAGGGAAGAATTCTAAAAATTAACATTCTGACCTGAAAGTCATCCATAGGTTATAGTCTTTCCTTTAGATGTCTACCATCATCTGCATAAGCTCTTGAGAAGAGTAAGCAGTCATCTGCGAACATTAGGTGAGATATTTTTGGCCCATTCCTACTTTCTATAAGTCCCCTTAGTAAATTCCTTTGCACCATATCTTGTTAAAGAAAAGAAAGTTCTTCAGAAACAATGAGATACAAGTATGGTGAGATGGGATCACCCTGCCGTATGCCATTATTTGGAATTATATGACCATAGGGAATGCCATTCAACAAAACATAGAAGGTTGGGGAAGTGACACAAACATAAATCCATCTACACCATGTTTCACAAAAGCCCAATTTGCGCATCATAAACAACAAAAAGGCCACTGAACCCTATCAAAAGCATTTGTTATGTCTAATTTGATGGCCATTGTAAGGTGTTTTCTTTTTCTAGTTATTAAAGAGTGAATAAATTCCTGGGCAATTAAAACATTATCCGTGATTCTTCTTTCAGGTTTGAAAGCAAATTAATGATAGTAGGATTTTTCTCTATCAATCCCTTACACCACTATCATGGTCATTGTAGTATGTAAGGTTATCAATCCAATCAGGTGTGCACTAGCAATCTAAATTGCAATGGATGCTTCTAAGTTAAGCTATACAGTAAAAAAAAGGGTGGTTCACTAATAGGTCCTAAGTGAAATGAAACATGCTGGAACTAAAAGGAAAGCATAAACAGAACAAGGAGCATAAAAGACTAAAATACAAAAACCGAGTAAAAGCAGAGAAAGTGAAAGATGTAAACAAGTGTAAAGCAGTTCCTCAGGACTAAAGGTAATCAACTAGATCCTTTCCAATCTACCTAAGCACCTAACATACCTCAAACAACAGTAAGCTATCCCTAGACGATAGGTTTATAAATAACCAAGTCCAATCCCTTGATAAATGGAATCAACCTAAGCAATCACCAGACAACTCTCGTTAACGGTACACTACCTAGAAGGCATTAAGAACCAACCTACCAAAGCCAAAAAGCCCCTAGTCATCCAACCCCCTAGGCTGAGATGCATATCCTAAGCATCTAGGGCGTTGCGTAAGGATATACTACTCCCTGAAATCACCATGATAAGACATTCCATAGAACGCTTTTCGGGCGCTGGAATGTCCAAGATCAGATTTCGATTAGCGTGAAAGAAACTAGCATTAAGCACAATGAAACAAAAGGGATGTATGTATTCAAACAAGCTTAGGTGCCTAAGGTGAGATCATGACATCAACACTAGTCTACCCCATCACTACTCATGGAAGTTGATAGTNAGGATTTTTCCGGGTCAATTCCTATTACACTATCATGTCGTTGTAGTGATAATAGGTGTCAATCCAAATGGGTGATGCTATTAACCACTCTAGATGCAGTGAATACTACTAATTCAAGTCAAGTATTAAAATTGGGGTTTGCTAATAAGTCCTAAACGAACAAACGTGCATAAAATGAACAAGACATGGAAAACGAAAATTAT
>OVBE01000674.1:6549-46055 GCA_900406425.1 Iberis pinnata | reverse complement strand
AAACGCGATTTTAAAATTTTAATCGCTATTTAATTAGATTAATTGCATAGGTAATGTCTTAAGTTTCTCGAAAAGTTCAGGGGGATTGGATCGAAAAAAAAAAGTTTAGGTATTAAAACGATGAGCAAAAAAGTTGGGGGTGAAATAATTTGGGTGTAGAAAGTTTGGGGTGTCTAGTGATGTCAACCCCTAATATTCAGATATGAAACTTTGGTAAGACGTGGCAGTTTCAAATTTGATCGTAGATGGCTAAAATCTCGTGATTTTAATGATATTATTAGCTCATGTTGGGGAGTAGTTGGAGATGGTCGAAGTATTTTTTTGACAGAGTTGCAAAGCGTCAACAAGGTTTATCGGACTGGAGGCAACGTAATCCACAAAATGCGACAACTCAAACTGGGAATCTTCGCGCCAGAATTGATGCAGAATCTTCAAAAGAATTCCCAGATTTTGCTTCACTTAATCACATGAGACATTCATTACAAATTGCATATATTTCTGAAGAAAAATATTGGAAGCGACGCAGTAGGGAACAATGGTTACGTGACGGAGATAAAAACTCATGTTTCTTCCACTCAAGTGTTAGGAGTCAACGAACAAGGAATATAATTCAAGCGTTATATGACTCTAATGGTGTGGAGAAATTTGAAGAAGACTCTAAAGGAGATATTGTTGTCACTTACTTTCGTAACTTGTTCATGTCCACAAACTCGCATCGCAACAAGGTTGTCTTGGCTTCTTTTAGACAACGGGTTTCCCCTTCCATGAACCAAAATCTGTTGAGAAAGGCAGTGTTTGATATAGATCTTCATAAATCACTGGGAGCTGATGGTATGTCTAGGCTTTTATCAAAAATTTTGGAACGTGATCAAATCTCAACTAATGCAAGAGATCAATTAGATCGTTCTAATTCCAAAAATAATGGATCCAAAAAACATGTATGAACTTTGACCTATTAGTCTTTTTCAGTTTCTTATAAGATTATATATAAAATCATTTGCAACCGTCTTAGACTAATTCTCCCGCACATTGTATCTATCACCCAAGGATCTTTCATTTCAAAGCGATCGATTTCGGATAATATATTTCTCGCTCATGAGGTGGTTCATGGATTAAAAACAAATCCCTTTTGTCGTGTATCCTATATGGCTATCAAGACTGATATGTCTAAAGCATACGATAGAGTATAGTGGAGTTTATTGCGGGATATCTTAATGGTGATGGGTTTCGATTCTAAGTGGATAGGATAGATTATGTATTGATTAACCATTGTTTCATACTATGTACTTCTTAGTGGATAGAAACACGAATATATTACGTCGAAAAAAGGACTAAGGCAAGGTGATCCTTTATCACCCCTGTTATTCATTTTGTGTGTGGAATTTCTGGTACATAGTTTAAATTATGCAGAAGCACAAGGAAGGTTAAGTGTAATATACTCTCACAACAAAGGCCTGAAATACATTATTTATTTATTCGTCGTCGATAGTTTATTTATGTGTCGAGCAAATTTAGAAGATTGTGAAGAAGTAATCAAATATCTTGTAGAGTATGAAGAAGCTTCAAGACAAATGATTAATTACCAAAAATCATTCATGATGTTTGTGGATAGAGTAAATTGAATCTTGAAATAAGAGATTAAGGACAGACTAGGCATTCAAAAAGATGGGGGTGTCGGTTCATATCTATTAGCTTACCTAATAGAGAAACTTTAGAAAAGACTTCAAGACTGGTATACAAAGACGATTTCACAAGGAGGAAAAAATACTTTGCTAAAAATGGTATCCATGACCCTTCCGGTTTATGCAGTGTGGTGTGTTAGATTGCCTATATGTATCCTTTAAAAGTTAACTAGTGCAATGATGGAGTTTTGGTGGAGTTATAAGGTTGTGAAAAAAAACATATATTGAGTAGCTTGGGAGTCCTTATGTAAGCCAAAGTCAGAATAAGGATTGTGTTTTAAAGATCTTGTTAAATTCAACCAAAGTTTGCTGGCCAAACAAGCTTGACAAATTCTAGACAAGCCAGGAAGCTTACTATTACAGATGTATGAATTTTGTTATTTCCCTAACTCCTCCTTCTTGAGATGTGGTGTAGGTACGGGTCTCTCTTATGCATGGAAAGATATTATACATGGTACAGAGTTACTTATGAAAGGCCTTTCAAGGATAATCGGGAATGGCGCCAAAACTTATGTTTGGACCGAACCTTGGCTTCCTTATGAGATACATTCAATCTAAATGGTACCATGAATGTTCTTTTAAAAGTCTTAGACCTGATTTGTCAACAATCAGGGAAATGGAAATCTAAATTTCTCAATGTTCTATTCTCAAGAGAAGACAGGGTTAAATCTGACTCCCAATCTTAATCACACTACCCAAGACATGTGATATCACACAAAAAAATGGATCATACAAAGTGCATAGTGGCTACTCAATTGCGATTTCGACTAAAAGAGCTATCAGATCTGTTCTAATTGTTGATCAACCGCCACTTAACAGCCTAACACATGAAGTATGGAGTTTAAAGACTTTACCAAAAATAAAGATCTTCATATGAAAACCTATGAATGGTGTGATTGTGGTGGCTAAACGTTTGCATTCAAGAACTATTTCGGTTAATCCTCTTTGCCAGCTTTGTCGATTGACAACAGAATCATTGAATCACACCCTTTTCGATTGCATTAGTGCAAGACAAGTCTGGTTATTAGTTGGTGTAGATTCGACCACTTCCAATTTTTTATCTCGTTCAATTTATGCCAACTTTGATTTTTTGTTCTAGTTATCAAAGAGTAAGAATGTTGCGAACTGTACTAAGCATTCATGGCCATGGATTGTATGGGATATTTGGAAAGGACGAAACAACTTCATCTTCAAAAACGCACATTTCATCTTAGATTAGATTCTACTACAAGCTAAAACCGCTAATGCAGCTTGGTTCCAAGTTAGGAGTTTGGATGAAGAGGGAATGATTAGCAACTCTAACTCAAGCTTACACGAACTGAAGTTTTTACCTCTTCCGGAAAATTTCCTTTTGTGTAATATTGGTTGTAGTTGGCGTAAGAATCTATCTTTCTTTGGAGCTTCCTGGATCTTGTGAAATGAACTATGGGACACTCTGCTTCATAGTCGTTCGACTCAAGACACTAACGAATCCCGTTTTCGAGTAGCTCTCACAAGTTTTTCTTAGGTTGTGTCTTGTTTACAGCAGTTCAGGGCCGCTATATTATCTTTGCGTTAGAGGACAAGGAGGTGTATGATGCATTTCTCAACCCAAGTGATTGTCCAAAGTTCCAACACCTTGTGGAAGAGCTGTTAATCTCACTTGCAGATTTTGTGGAGTTTTAATATATCCGAATTTCAAGACTGGAAAACAAATGTGTTGCGGCTATTGCATCAAGTGTGGTTAGTGATGGTCGAATTCAATCATATATCCAAATTTTGTCTCCTTCATGACTGGAGAATGATTTAAAGTCTGAGGTTGAATTATTTCGTTTAGCTAACCAATAATTGATGTTTTTCTTTTCTTTTTATTCTTTCACTTTCTTCAAACTTTGTTCAATTTGATTATCTGACGTCAAAAAAAAGTTTTAAGAAAATTTATATTGTTCTTTTAATTGTGTTTTAAGTTTAAATTTAGAATTTAGGTTTTAGTACTTTATAATTTTATGTGTTGAATGGAAAATATTATAGTGTGTTATTCTAATTGATTTGATTCTGATAACAAAATAAGCATGTTTTACATAGAAAAGTGTATTTTTGTTATGAAAGTCAAGAAAAGAGGCTTCGACCTCTTTTATTCGTGAGAAAATAATTTATGTGGAGTCCACTGTCACTATGTGTGCACAGTAGCTTTCACTTTTCTTCTCTATATATACGAATGATTCGATTGTAAAATTCAATCATCTAACATCAAAACAATCTCTCTTATATAATACAAACACACACACACACTCTCTCTCTATTTTATCTTTCTTATCATACCCATATTTTTCACGGGTATAATATTCGAACCCTTAATAATATATATTCATTCGATAAATACCATGTATATTATAACACGTTATCAGCACGATCACTATATGATAGGGCTGAATATATTTATTTATAAAATATACAGTTTTACATCGAGCGGTATGTCGTCTAGTATTTATTTTATTCATTTATATTATGGATATCTAATACACCATACATATTTATTTTCTGTCAATATTATGGACGACTTTGTCGCCTTTATATTATTATCCCGGACGGCTTTGCCGCCATATATGCTATTATCCCAGACAGCTTTGCCGCCAAATATATTATTATCACGGTCAGCTATGCTGCTTTATACTATTATAAATGGAGGTTCAGCCACCTGAATATAAATCTATGATTTAAATATATTGTTTAGTTAAATTGTTGTCGGTTAATTTTTTATATTGATATTTTGTTTTATCCCTTTTAACGGTCACAAAATTTATTAAAATTTTCAGATTAATTTTTATTCTAAGTTACATCTCAAACGGTCACAAAGAAAAAAATTCAAAATCTTTTAACTTTCCAACGGTTATGAACAAGATTTTCAATCTATAAATACACTCTCATTTCACTCATTTTATCTCATCAAAATCTTTTATCTTCTATCAAAATAATTCTAAAGAAGTTTATCAAAATGTTTGATCTTAATAAAGTTTTTCGTTTGATGTTAATCATTGTATTTTTCATGATTGTCATCTCTATTTACGGTTCTTTTGTTGGAGATTTTACTGGTAGCAAAAATATTATGAATACTATTTTAATTGTGTTTGATGTATTTCTTTTTATTGTTTCTGTAAAATTAATGTAAGCGGTTGATTTTAAAATTAAAAATCTAATAAAGTTTTATTTTATATTTTAGATACAAATGGCTAACGTTGAGAAACTCATGTTTCCGACTTTTAATGTAACTGGAGAGAATTACATATCATGGACCACCGATATCGAACTTCAATTAAAATCCCAAAATTTGGAAAACACTATAAAAGATGATGGTGGACCAATCTCTTCAGATTCACAAGCTAAAGCGATCATGTTAATGAGAAAGCATTTGGATCAAAATTTATTACATGGTTATGCAAATCAAAAAGATCCAAGAATTTTGTGGAAATCCTTAAAAAAAAAAAAAAAAAAGTTTGACAACCAAAGGCAAATAACTCTTCCACATGCCATGGACCAATGGACCCATTTGAGGTTCCAAGATTTGAAACTGTGGAGGCTTATAATTTCGCCATGTTGATATGGAAAAGCAGAAATGGTGAATAAAACATATCTCACGTTTCACAAAAATCATAGTATATTACAAGAGCAATACAGAAACCAAGGCCACAAAAGATTCTCTGATTTAATTGTAGCGCTCAAAATAGCATAAACAAATAATGAGCTTCTGATTAAGAATCATAATTCTCGCCCTACTGGCACTAGGGCATTCTCTAAAGTGAATACAGCGGATCTGAGAAATCCAAAACGAGAAAATCATACATATCAGGGTCAAGGTCGTGGTCGTGGGCGTCGATTTTATCGTGGAGATGGAAGAAACTTTAATCCACAAGGCCAAAGGCCATTTAAATGAGTTAGACCTGAACAATTCCCCAAAGAGAAAGAGATTTAAGAAAGCTCCATCCATAAGCATGAGAGTACGTGCTACAGATGCGGGTCCAAAGGACATTGGTCCCATACATGTCGGACCCCTTCGCATCTCTGTAAGCTATACCAAGAATCCATGAAACGCAAAGGAAAAGAAGTGAATTTTACAGAACACTTTGAGGGTACAACACACCTCGATGATGCTGATTTTGCCGATGATTTCGACGGGGCTAACCACATTGATAATTGAGTTACCTGTAACGAGACTAACGAATAGTCTCCCAATATGCCACTAATAATTATTATGTATTTCAACCATTTGTTTTAATGTTGTTTTTAAAAGTTTATTGTTTAACTATTGTGTGTTTTATTTTCAATAAATAAAGTTTGATTTGGTTTCTTTTATTAACATTTACATCTTTTACAGAAATGGATGACTTTACAGATGAAATACCACTCTAGAAAATGGATAAAGAAATATGTATACCAGATAGTGGAACAACACACACTATTCTGAAAAATAAGAGATATTTCTCTGATTTGAAAATGACAAACATAGTTGTCAGTACAATACAAGGTCCTATAGATTTGATTGAAGGAATTGGTGTAGCCAAATTTAAGCTACCAAATGGAACAAATTTTTCCATCAATAACGCCTTATATTCTCCATATTCTAAACGAAATTTGTTGAGTTTTAAAGACATATATAACCAAGGATATGACACTTAGTTTGCAACTGAGGATGGAAAGAAGTACATGTATATAAATTCTAATAAACATGGCAAAGGAGTAATCATTGAAAAATTACCAAGACTTCCTTCTTGTTTACATCACACATATATAGATGTGGTAGAATCGAACCTTATGACTAAAGGAAATCCAGAAGATTTCACTTTATGGCATGATCGTCTCGGTCACCCAGGCACCACAATGATGCGAAACATCATAGAGAACTCACATGGTCATTCGTTAAAAACTCATGAGATATACCAAGGAAAGAAAATGACATGTACTGCATGTTCTCTTGGGAAATTAATTATAAGGCCATCGCAAACCAAAATTGACAAGAAATCGCCAAAATTTCTCGAACGAATTCAAGGTGATATTTGTGGACCAATACATCCACCATGTGGACCATTCTATTATTTCATGGTATTAATAGATGCATCTAGCAGATGGTCAAACGTTTGTCTATTATCATCTCGAAACATTGCATTTGCGAGATTTCTAACTCGGATAATTAAACTGAAAGCTTAGTTCCTGATCATATTGTTAAGAAAGTTAGATTAGATAACGTTGGAGAATTCACATCCCGAGCATTCAATGATTATTGCATGGTAACAGGGATTGAAGTTGAACATCACGTAGCTCATGTTCATACACAAAATAGTTCAGCTGAATCATTAATTAAACGTCTGCAATTAATTGCAAGAACATTAATCATGAGATCAAAATTACCACCTTCTATTTGGGGTCATGCTGTTTTTCATGCTGAAGCACTCATTCGGATAAGACCAGTGCATATTATAAATATTCCCCATTACAGTTAGCATTTGGTCGTGAACCAAATATTTCTCATCTAAGAATCTTTGGTTGTACAATATACGTACCTATAGCACCACCACAACGTACAAAGATGGGACCACAGAGAAGGTTGGGTATATATGTTGGTTATATTCCCCATCAATCATAAGATACTTGGAACCAATCACTGGTGATGTATTTACAGCTCGTTTTGCTGATTGTCATTTTAATGAAAAAGAATTCCCAGTTCTAGGGGGAGAAAACAAAGAAGTAGGAAAAGAGATAAAATGGAATGTACAATCTCTACTTTATCTAGACCCTCCTACAAAACAATCTGAATGAGAAGTCGGACAAATTATGCATCTACAGAGTATAGCTAATCAACTACCTGATGCGTTTGTAAATACCAAAACGGTGACAAAATCACATATCCCAGCTGCAAACGCTCCTGCTCATATTGAAATACCACAAGAGCATGGAAAAGTAGATGAAACTCGTGAATCTAGAGTACGTTTAAAGCGTGGTAGACCTATGGGTTCTAAAGATAAAAAAACCTAGAAAAGGAAAGGAAGTTGAAAAGCTTGATACTCCTTAAATAACATAAAATGTTTTGGAGGAAACAAATCATGAATCTACGGAAAATGTAGAGCATAATGAACGAGAAGAAAATCTTGAAATTTCTATCAATTATATCCATAAAAAAAGGATATGGAAACGAAATGAAATGGATGATATTGATGATGTCTTCTCTTATCTTCTATCTAAAAAAATAGAAGAAGAAAATGAAGATCTATAACCAAAATTTGTATATGAGTGTCAAAAGAGACACGGCCGGATCAAATGGAAAGATGCAATATAAGTTGAGCTTGATTTGATTAACAAACTAAATGATTTTGGACTTATTGTTCTCACACCTGAAAATGTAAAATTGGTTGGATACAAATGGATTTTTGTAAGAAAGCGAAATGAGAACAACGAGATCATGAGATACAAAGCTCGACTCGTAGCCCAAGGTTTTTCTCAAAGACCTGGAATTGATTACGAGGAAACATATTCCCCTGTCATGGATGCTATTACATTTAGATTCCTAATGAGTCTAGCTGTTAACGGAAATCTTGAAATGCATATCATGGACGTCGTTACATCGTACTTGTTCGGATCATTAGATATTGATATCTATATGAGAATTCCTGATGGATTCAAAATTCCATAAGCATTAGGTTCTAAACCTAAAGAGTTATGTGCAACGAAATTACAAAGATCATTATATGGGTTAAAACAATCTGGACGTGNTTAGTGAACACTTAACGAAAGAAGGATATGTAAACAATCCTATATGCCCATGTGTTTTCATCAAGAAAGCAACATTTGGATTTGTAATTATTGCAGTATATGTTGATGATCTAAACATTATTGGAACTCAAGAGGAAATACAAAAGGCATCAGATTATTCAAAAGGGGAATTTGAGATGAAAGATCTCGGGTAGACAAAGTATTGTCTTGGCCTTCAAATTGAGCATTCTCAAAAGGGTATATTTGTGCATCAATCCACATATACAAAAAGAGTGTTAAAACACTTTGGCATGGATAAAGCAACTCATCTAAGTACTCCAATGGTCGTTAGATCACTTAATGTTGAAAGTGATCCTTTCCGACCCCCTGATGAGAATGAGGAGATACTTGGTCCTGAAGTACCATATATGAGCGTAATAGGAGCTCTTATGTATCTGGAAAATTTCACTAGGCCTGATATATCATTTGCCATTAATCTTTTAGCAAGATTCAGTTTGTCCCCTACTCAAAGACACTAGAATGGCATTAAACATGTCTTTCGTTATTTACAAGGGAGTACTGATTTGAGATTATTTTATAATAGAAATTTTAATGTTCAAATGATTGGTTTTGCAGATGCATGATATTTGTCAGATCCACACAAATCTCGATCACAAACCGGATATGTATTAACGATCAGAGGTACTGCTATATCATGGCGTTCCTAGAAACAAATACTCGTGGCTACTTCTTCAAATCATGCTGAGATAATCGCACTTCATGAAGCGAGTAGAGAATGTGTGTGGTTAAGATCAATCAGTCAACACATTCGTTCAAAGCGGAATCTTAAACAATACAGGGCCAACAATCTTATATGAAGACAATGTTGCTTGTGTTGCACAGACGAAGGATGGATATATCAAAAGTGATAGAACCAAACATATCCCACCAAATTTCTTTTCATACACCCACGAGCTCGAGAAGAACAAAGAAATTGAACTGAAATATGTTTAATCATGCAATAATGTCGCAGATCTCTTCACCAAATCACTACCTACCTAGATATTCAGGAAGCATGTTCACAATATCGGAATGCGTCATCAACGAGATTTATAAAGACGACATTTCGTCATTAGAAGGGGAGCTTACGTGGTTATACTCTTTTTACCTAGCTATGGTTTTTCCCACCGGGTTTTTCCTAGAAAGGTTTTTAACGAGGCAACAAAGACGTAACGTAAATAAGTGACAATGGTCTCCAAAGGGGAGTGTTATGAAAGTCAAGAAAAGAGGCTCCGACCTCTTTTATTCGTGAGAAAATAATTTATGTGGAGCCCACTGTCACTATGCGTGCATAGTGGCTTTCACTTTTCTTCTCTATATATACGAATGATTTGAATGTTAAATTCAATCATCCAACATCAAAACAATCTCTCTTATATAATACAAACACACACACTCTCTCTATTTTATCTTTCTTATCATACCCATATTTTTCACGGGCATAATATTCAAACCCTTAATAATATATATTCATCCGATAAATACTATGTATATTAAAAATATTTTTTAATTTTTCTTATGTTCTTTTTTTACACAATTTTACTTATGTTCTATATGATAATAATATAGTTTTATTTACAACAACGCTTAAAATTTTTGAGAATTATGTGTCTATTTGAAATATTCAAATAATGTCAGATTTATGATAATATTGTACTTTAATATGGAATTTTTTGTGCTCTCAAACTTTTAGTATTTTTATAAATTACAAATATATATATATAGAGAGAGAGAGATGAGTATGAGTGAAGAAGAAAACAAACTTTTTATTATTTCAGTAAAAGAATGTAAATGTACAGTTTGAAATATATATACAATGCAGACTTTGGTTTAATAGAGAATTGATAACTAAACCAATACTAAACCAATTACTAAACCAATATATCTCAATACCCTATCCTCAAGATGGAATGAACAACTTGTGAATTCCTATCTTGGACATCAAATGTTTAAAAAGACCAGGTTGGACAGGTTTTGTCAATAAATCTGCCAATTGATTTTTAGACTTTACATGGAGAGTCTTCATAAATCCATTTTGAATTTGTTCCCTAACCACATGACAATCAATCTTAATGTGTTTAGTTCTTTCATGGCAAACTCGATTTGAAGCTATGTGAAGTGCAGATTGGTTGTCACAAAACATATTTCCATGTGTAACCATGGGACATTAACATCCGCCAGCAAGTATGATAACCACAATAGCTCACAAGTCACATTTGTCTTTGCTCTATACTCAGATTATGAGCTGCTTCTAGACAATGTTGATTGTTTCTTTGCTCTCCAAGAGACAAGTGAATTACCCAAAAACACACAGTAACATGTTGTAGATCTTCTGGAATCAGGACATGATGCCCAATCTGCATCAGAAAATGCAGTCAACTTGAGCTGAGAATTTTCTGGATAGAATAAGCCTTGCGCTGAATCATTCTTGAGGTATCCTAGAACCCTCTGAGCAGCCTGAATATGTGGAAGGCGTGGAGTAGCCATGAACTGGCTCAATTTGTGGATTGTAAATGTAATATCAGGCCTTGTATGTGTCAAATACAACAACCTTTCCACAATGCGTTTGTATGTTGTAACATCAGACAAATGCTCACCATCAGATG
This sequence comes from Iberis pinnata, assembly GCA_900406425.1. Lineage (NCBI taxonomy): Eukaryota > Viridiplantae > Streptophyta > Magnoliopsida > Brassicales > Brassicaceae > Iberis > Iberis pinnata. The sequence continues at coordinate 34,987 of OVBE01000674.1, read as the reverse complement.
TAGATAATTTGATGTTTGGATCCATTGGAACACTCACTAGTTTGCAACCAAGATAACCTTCATCTTGCAGTAACTCCAAAGTGTATTTTCTCTAGTTTATAGATATTCCAATAGCATTCCTTGCTATTTCAAAACCAAGAAAATATTTGGTTGGTCCTAAATCTCTGAACTTAAAAACAGATTGAAGATGAATCTTGAACTTGTCAATAGCTTCATCATTATTCCCAAAGATTAGTATATCATCCACATAAACCAATACTGCCAAAAAATTGGTTGAATCAGTCTTAATAAAGAGAGAATGATTAGATGGAGCTTGTATAAAGCCTGCAGTCAAGATTACAGATGATAGCTTCTTGTTCCATTGTCTGGATGCCTGCTTTAAGCCATACAAAGACTTTTGGAGTTTACATACTGAATTTTTAGAAATAGATCTTCCTGTCAAATCAGCATATCCAGGAGGCAGGGTCATATATATTTCTCATCTAGATCCCCATTCAAAAAAGCATTGCTAATTTCTAATTGAGAGATAGAGCAATTGTTAGCTGCAGCCAAACTAAGCATTACTCTGAAAGTACCCATCTTAGCAACAGGAGAGAGGATGTCCAAATAGTCCAAACCTTCAAGTTGAGTGTAGCTTTTTGCTACTAAACGAGCTTTGTATCTTTCTACACTTCCATATGGATTATGTTTGATAGTAAACACCTAATTACAACCAACATGATGTTTTTCCTGTGGCAGATCACACACTAACCAAGTTCCTTGTGTTTCTAAGGAATTCATTTCAGATATCATAGCCTCTTTATACTCAACAGATTTGACAGCATCCTTTAAAAAATTTGGTGGTGAAATGGTGGTGATAAAAAGGAGAAAATGTTGATAACCTGGAGTAAATTTGTCATAGGATAAGTGGTAGTGTGAGTGGGATGTACAGGAAAAAGAGATCCTTTTTCTAGTAAAAAGTGATGATACTGGTCTAAATAAGCATGAGTCTTAGATTGCCTTTTTGGTCAATTAACTACATTTGGATTTCCTGATGGCACACTAACTATGGGTAAAGTATATGAAACGGAGACTAAAGAATCACTCATAACATCAGGAGAATCAGGCATGGCAATATTCATATCATGAGATGCAGATTGAGCAGTATCAATATTATCACTATGCATACTATGACTTGCATCATTATCCAGGGTAGGAGTTAAATCAAAACCAAGATCAAAATAGGCAAGAAATGGAGAATCAGGCACAAGTAATTGAAGAACATCCTGACTGAAAAAAATCAGTACTATATGTATCAACAGGAAGTTTTGAAAAAGAAAAATGCATTTCATGAAAAACAACATTTCTAGAAATTGATATGCTATTATCTTCTATATTCAATATTGTATATCCTTTGTAACCATGAGGTTAACCTAAGAAAACACATGGTATAGCTCTTGGTGAGAATTTATTTCTATCTTTTAACAAAGTGGATACAAAACATAGACAACCAAAGATCCTAAGATACATATAATTTGGTTTCTTACTTGTTAACAACTCAAAAGGAGACTTATCATTTAGAAATAGTGAGGGAGTTCTATTGATTAAGTAAAGTGCAGTTTGCACACAATCACCCCAATACGATAAAGGAATCTTTGATTGAAAAAATAAAGAACGAGCTAAATTCAATATATGTTGATGTTTTCTTTCCACAACGGAATTTTGTTGTGGAGTATAAGGACAAGAAAAATAATGAACAATGCCTTTTTCTTTTATCAAATCATTGAAAACCAATTATGGTGCATTATCATATCTTATTGCTTTTATCTTTATATTATACTGAGTTTCAACATGAGCAACAAATTTAGTAAAAACAGTCAACACAAAACTCTTATTTTTTAAAAAAGATAAAGTCATGTGCATCTAGTACAATCATCCACTATTGTAGAAAAATATCTATAACCATCATAAGTTGGTTCATGAAAAGGCCCTCATATATCCAAATGAATCAAATCAAAAGAAGAATTAGAAAAATGATTATGAGATGGAAATGAAAGACGTTTTTGTTTGGCTAAAGGACAAACTTTGCAAAAAAAAATATCATGTTTTGACTTATCAAGAGAAATATCCAAATCTTTTGAAAGAAGTTTGATTTTATTCTAAGAAGGATGGTCAAGTCTATTGTGCCAAGTTTCTGCTGAAATTTGAAAAACATAATGAGTGTTATCTTTTGAAAACATCTTGAAATTTGGAGTCTCCAAGACATAAATATTGTGGTTTAGGTTATCCTACCCAATCATGAAGTCCTGAGTAGGCTCCTGTTTGAAGAATGGATTATGAGTCAAATATAACAAAAATCAGCAGAGAAAAAAACACAGAAAGTAGTATGACGAGTGAGAGCACTTATGCTAAGCAAGTTGAATTTAAATTGAGAAACAAACAACACATAAGTGATTGTCAAAGAATCAGATAAAGCTATTTTTCCAGATACAGTAACAGGAATAATTGTGCCATCAGGAAGAGTAACTGAGGTGTTACTTATAGGTTCAGTGAAAGTATAAGATTTAAATCAGAACAAACATGGCAACTAGCTCATGTATCTATGATCCAAGTATTTGAATTTAAAGTAAGGCCATCTCTAATTCCCACAGAAGATAACAAATGATAGTTGGTGATGGTACATGTGGCATGTGTTAGATTTGGTTGAGGTTGTGAAACAGATATTGTCCCATCTGCGAGATTGAATGAGAAATATGATTTTGAGAATTATTAGTATTCTGAAAAATATTTAGAAACTGTTGGAGTTGGTCAGGAGTGAACTGAGAAAGGGAACATCTTGTTGATTGTGAACAGGTGCTTTATTATCATCTTGAAGCACCAGATTTGCAACATTTTGCTTTAACTGTGGTCTGATGTTTGGAGTTGACTTGTATCCTCCTTATGTTTTATATCCTTGTGGATATCCATGTAGCTTGTAACACCTATTTATGGTGTGGTCGTGGCCTGCTTTGCCACAATGTGAACAAATTGGCTTTGTTGCATTCTTGTTTGCATATGTAGCAGCTACAGGTAGAAAAGATGATGAATTATGTGTATCGTCTGATTCTGAAGTTTGAAAAATGATATTACTTGTTGATTTCATTGACCTTTGTCTTTCTTCTTGAGAAACCAGATTGAACACCTTTGTTATTGATGGTTTGGGTTCCATCATCAAAATTTGACCCCTAGTTGATGTAAAAGAATCATTTAAACCCATAATAAATTTAAGTATTATGTCTTGTTCATCCCTTTGTTGTATACGCTTGAGATTCACACAATTCATTTGACCACAACAACATGAAAAAGGACTTTCATGATTTTTCAACTCTTCTCACAATTGCTTAAAACGAGTATAGTATGCACTAACACTCTAAGATCCTTGTACTTTTGAATATAATTGTTGTTTTATCTCAGCTGTTCTTGGACCATCACTTTGTTTATATTGATCATGAAGATCTAACCACATTTGTCTAGCTGTATCTAAGTACATAATTCTCTTTGCTATGGACTTGTCTACTGCATTAATCCAGGTTGACACAATGTTGTTGCATCTACACGAAGAACCATAATCAGGATGATCTTCAGTTAATTCAGCAAAAGATCCATCCACAAACACAGCTTTGTTTCTAGCACCTAAAGCCATTAACATAGACCTACGCCATGAACTAAAATTCCCTAGGCCTATCAGTCTTTCCGAAACTAAAGAAATTCCAGCATGATCTGCACTATGAACATAAAGAGGATTAGAGTTTGGATCAGTTAAAGAAGCTGTAACACCTAGATGTTGTACTTCTGGATAGTCAATAGGTGGAGTTTGTTGCGAGTGTATAGTAGACATGATTGTACAATCATAATTCGTGATTCAAGAATCAAAGATATCGCAATAAGCGATGAAAGAAATCGCAAGAAGCGATTGAATAACGGATGAAAATTTCGCAAGAAGTGAAGAAAAACGTGTTGATTCAAGATGAACTCAACACAAACTGAATGTTACGATGAACAATTGCAGCATCTGAAGAACGAATGCACTGATTAGATGAATACTACCAATAAGCAACTGAAGAAAGAACTGAAGATAATGAGTTGCGATAGATGAAATCAGTAAGCTCATTGTAAGAAAGATCACAAGCAAAGAGAAATTGAGCTCAAATCAAAATCCAGAAGCTCAAATCTAGAGGAATTGCGGAAGATTTTCTCACTACCATATTGAGAGAGATGAGCTCAAGTGAAGAAGAAAACAAACTTTTTTCTTATTTCATTTCAGTTAAAGAATGTAAATGTATAGTTTGAAATATATATATACAATGTAGACTTTGGTTTAATAGAGAATTGATAGCTAAACCAATTACTAAACCAATGATCTCAATAATATATATATATATATATATATATATATGTACTTTAGTAAATTGTGGGGTAGAATAACTTATCTTTAAACGCCACCTTTTCCAACTCTATCTCATGTAGAAATTATCATTGGTAATTTATTTACTAAAATACTAAAACCTGATTGATACATTACATTAAAAGTATCTCATTGGTCGGTCACTCACCCAATTGACCCCAAAAAAATGTATCTAAGTAATTGCGTCTGATATCTTAATAATAAACATAAAACGATGATGATCTTTATTGATTAGCTAATTGGCTTTATTTACAAAACATATATTGAGATCGTATCTAATGACATAAATTTAGGAGAGAATATTCTAAACTAATAGGTTGAGATTTAATAATATCTGGTTATCATAATACTTTCTCTCAAGTTGAAGATTAAGGAACAAGAACTTCCAACATGGGTAGCAAGAAATCGAATTGAGCACAGCAAGAGATTTTGACAGAATGTCGGCCAGTTGGTTCTGAGTAATGTGAACCATGCGTATTAGACCATCCTGATATGCATCGCGAACTCTGTGAAAATTTGATTCTATTTGCTTCGTACGCTCATGGAAAATTGAGTTGCTAGCCATGTGTATTGCATCCTGACTATTACAAAATATATTATTTGAAAGAGAAGCAGTGACGCCAAGATCAATAAAAAATCAAAATATTTGTTTTATTTTGTTGAGTGCCTAAACCATAGAACGATATTCCACTTCGATAAAAAATGCATAAACTGTTTGTTGTTTCTTCGTCTTCCATGCGATTGGAGACCCACCAAAAAGAAAAACATACGGCTTAAAAAACGACAAGATAGAGAACATGAAGCCCAATCGGCATCAAAATAAACCGCAAGCTTCAAATCGAAATTCAAATGTAGAAAAACACCTCGACCAATATTAGCTTTATGGTAACAAACAACTCGCAAAGCTGCTTACCAATGAACCAAGCGTCGAGTTGCATAAATTGAAAAAGCAAGTGAACAGCATAACCAATCTAAGGTCTTATGAAGTTGAGATAAACTAAACATCCCAGAAGATGACGATTTTGGCAAGAAGAATCCAAATATGGACCTACATCACACGCTTATTTATGATTTTACTCCATAGGAATACAGGTAGGTTTAAAACCCGACAATTCAGTCTTCTTAACAATTTCCATAAAATATATCTTTTGAGACAAAAAAATACCATAAGAAGAAGACATTTCCATACCGAGAAAATAAGAAGTTGGACCCAAATCCTTCTTATAAAAACATTTGCTAAGATAAGATTTGAATTTTTTTAAGTCCAGGATGTCGTTACCACAAACCAATAAGTCGTCAGCGTAGACTAGAATGCATAGCTTCTGTTGAGAGCTTAGAAAACCAGCACCTAAATGCTTGTTTTAAGTCATAAAGATACTTTCTTAGCCGACATACCTTAGCGGGACAAATGGTTTGAAGCCGGGAGGAGGTTTCATGTACACTTCCTCATCTGAATAGTCGTGAAAGAAGGCATTATATGTTAACATCCATTTGATGCAACAACTAATAGACTTCGGATAGTTGCCATTTTTCCACCGGAGTGAACATATCGTCGTAAACTTCGTCTTCAATTTTCTTATTGCCTAAACAAAAGAGATGGGAATTATATTGTTCAGTAGACTCCTCACCATTATACTTAAGCTTAAACACTCATTTTCATCCAATTAGAGTTTTTCCATGTGACAAATCTACAAGGAAAAATTACATGAAATACCATATTTTTGTCAACTTTGTCAAAAATGTCATAAAGACTAAACTTTGTGAAAAATACCATAAAAATGGTGGAAAAGATTGGAAAATATTGTCAACCATGGTTGTCCACAGTTGATAAACAACCGTTGTAGACAATATTCTCCAATCTTGTCCACCATTTTTATGGTATTTTTTACAAAATTTGGTTTTTATGGTATTTTTAACAAATTTGACCAAAAATATGGCATTTTCACAAAAATCTCAATCTACGATATCCCATCTTATTTTTGTCAAGAGCTTTTATCTCCTCGACCATCACATGATTCCAATTTACGTCACCAAACTCATCATTGTATTTACTAGATTCCTGACCAGAGTTGCTATTGTAAGAAAAGTACGTTGTGCAATTGAAAAAGATTTGTCAGAGACATAATCCAACAATGGGTAAGGAGTGGTACTGATACAATGTAAGAGGAAGATGTGATGTCGGTATTAGAGCAAATGGGGTCATGAAGTACATAAGCATAATAAAAACATATAGTTCGTCAACCGAGAAGACAATCGATGTTAACGTTGTCCATGGCCCTGAATAAGAGCCGGAGAAACCGTAGTTGACAAGGATTCACCAGCTATAGGAGCCACATCAGCCAAGATATCGACATGTGGTGAAGCGGTGACTGCAGCAGGTGGTGATACCGATATAAACAGTATATGTTGATGATGAAAAAAATTGAATCAGAGAAGAAGACAACTCATAGCTCCCCCTATCTATCAATGGTAGAATATCATCACAAAGAAGAGGTGAGTGTGAAGATGATTTGGTTGTGACAAGGAGAGAAACTGTCATGTGTGTCATAAGGTAACACCCCTTCTTTAAATATAACATCTATGGAAGTATTGAATTCCTTTGTTTCGAAATCACAGACTTTTCAAGATTTTTTCCATGTGGGTAACCCAGAAAATTCATCGCCTACTTCGTTGTTCAAATTTATCCTTCACTCGAAACTGAAAGTGCGTGAACAAAGTGATCCAAAAACACACGATGATCATATGATGGTGTAACAAAATATAAATGCTCATAAGGTGTCTTGCCTTGGAGTAATTTTTTAGGAATATGGTTAATAAAATGCGTAGCAGAGAGGACGGCTCCGCCCCAAAACCGCATCGGAAGACTAGCTTTAAAAAGTAAAGCCCGAGAAACATTCAAAATGTGGCGATACTTACTTCCGACACGTCCATTCTACTGAGGTATATCAACACAAGATGTTTGATGCAAAATTCCTTGCGACTAGAAATAAGTGGTGAGACACAGAAATTCAGTATGGTTATCGCTCCGCACAACTCTTCCTTTTTTACCGAATTTTCTTTCGGTCATTGCATAGAAATTTTGTAGAAGCAGCTTAACTTCCAATTTTTCTTTCATAAGATATTGCCATAAAGCTCAGGAATGATCGTCAACTATAGTAAGGAATTAAACTGCATCACAAGTAGATTGGGTGCGATACATACCCCAAACATCTAACAATCTGTCACAAGGAGATAGAGCAGCAGTTTTATTTAATAAAGACGGAAAATGTGGTTAACTAGAAAACACCCCAAAAAAAATGGATAACCAAGTCGATGACGCAATAGAATGTGATATGCAGGTTTGACTACCTTATTAGCATGAGCAGCTTGCCCATTCCGCTCTTCATTTGCTCCTATTTGAGTCCTCATGAAAAGATTTTATAAAATACTTGAATTTTCACTTAGGAAAACATAGCAATTAGTGTGTTTCAACAACTGTGGCATAGACAACAACAAACAATTAAGATATGGAGCAAACAAAATGCCAGAAACAGCAAGTGTAGATGAGAGCATCAAAACTCCCATATGTGTGGCGTTATAGTGTTACCATCCGCAAAGCTTACGAAACATGCAGAGATGGGTTTTAGATTCAATAAATAAGTATCTCTTGTCATATAGCGAGACACACATGTGCCCAAAATCAAATCAAGAGTACCCTTACTAGAGAGCTTCTCATTCAAAGCCAAGGACATTTCTTGAAGTAACCGAGAAAGAATGTGCCACTGATCCTCAGAAAAGGTTGATGAATTTATGGTGGTAGCTTGGGCATAATGAACTTGTAGTCCACTACGTCCAAGACCCCTGGTATTTAGGGCCGGTTTTAAAATTTTTGGGGCTTAAAACAATATTAAAAAAATTGAAGCTAATATTTCATATATACTTTTTGGGGCCACTATATATATACAATTTTAAATTTTGGGGCCTATAAAATATGAGATCGAACTCATAAAAACGGGGGCTAGGAAAATGTTTCATCTTGCTGTGCCCAGATCCGGCTCTGAATTGGTATTTCAACTGCTTTTTCCTTTGTTTATGGACCGCCCCTATTCACGTTAGGAGTACCAATCGAGGAATCCAACCAGCAACCAATAAGCTTCCTCGACGTCTCTCGTGCGTTCACAATGAGCCCAATATACCTGAGTTATCGTGCCTGAAACCTCCATCGCACCGAGACCTTTAGCGAAAAAACCTAGTACATATTGAGGCATCTCCGTAAAGCTTGCAGCCATTTTTCCTCCCGCATAACGCGAGAATAAACATGTATAATTTATGGATTTGGATTTGTACCAATGATACTTGGACAAATATTGCCAAATTTCTCCTCATCCAACCCCATTATAAATTGATGGACCCGTTCTTCATCGCATTCTTTTTTTTTGTGGCATTCTTCATCGCATTCTTAAGCATAGTTTAATGTAGACCCGAAAGTTTACTCTTGAATCAATAGATAGGGTTGCGTCTCGTCCTATAGAATTGAAAATTATCAAGAGTAATATTGTACGATCAAACCGTTTCGAAGGAGAGAAGATAATTGTGCTTGGTGGATGTGCACACTATTACCTACAAAAAAAAATTCTTTCAAAACATCCCATAAAGCTTCTGAAACAATTGTCACAATTGAACAAACGGGCGGCTAGATAGAGTTACGAATCCATCTGATGATTATGGAATTCATTGAAACCCATGAGTCATAATTTTCACTGTCTTGATCAAGTTTTAGCAACGTTCCATCTATAAATCTGAGTTTACGTTTGGCCTTTAACGCATTAATGAACTCAACTGCCCACTCGTTGTAATTATCCCCTCTCAAATTCAATGAAGTAATCAATGATCCGGAATTATCAAACGCATATAAGATGTATGGCAATAGTTTTGGGTCTTGTTTCTGTGACTTTTTTGTGTTGATCTTGTGAACATGTATTTAAAACCCAAGAAAATTGATCAGTTAAACTTCTAATCACATATTTAACAGTGTCTGTTCAATCAAATCGATAAATATGAAATACAATTCTCCAGATTAGGAACAAAGTGAATTTCGCCAAACTAAATCATAAAACAATACTCCCTCCGTATATAAAAAAATTGATGTTTAAGTTCTTTCTCTTGTATACAAAAGATTGATGTTTTTGTCTTTGATTAATGCATTTTGACTTTATAAAAATGAGTTTTCCCAAAAATGAACATGAAATATGTGCAAAAATAATTAATAAGTATGGGTAATATAAATTTCAAAACAAGAAAAGCAAATTTTACTCCATAATGCATTTATGATTTCATTTACCTAAGTAAAAATAATTGTCATAAATTAAAAAGTTACATGTGATGATTATTATCTTAATATGTGTGAAACTAGTAGAACATCAATAGGAAGTATTAAACTACAAATGAGAACAATCATAACATTGCATACACGATTATTATAAGATCACCACTTAAAATCCATCTTTACGAGACCAATAATCAAACTATAGGATAGTAAAGTATAAATACTTTATTTATAAAGGTATCATATACTTACCTCGATGAATAGATGTAGAGTGATCGGATCAATTTTTGTTTGTCGAGGTCTTAACTCAGGTGGCTAGGATTTATGTTGATAACACGTTGTGAAAATGAATTTTACTTTTATATATGTTCGATCTAAGCTTCTCTGTTTGTCTAATTGTAATTGTTGATTTGATATATAAAATAATTTTCTCTATTGCATATTATTGGTTCGTTGACACGGATCTTTTTTAAACATTTCAAAAATATTATTTAATATATTGCTAGAATTTTTCAGAAATCGGTTTTACCCTAATTTTGCATGGTTGTTTTTTTAGAAAATGATTTTACCATAATTTCGCACAGAATTAGTTTTGTCATATTTAATATTTGCCTAAATCTTATTTATCTAGAATAAGATACGATTTTCAACATATTCTCGCACTGTTTTCGCACGAATATCATATATCACACAGCTTTTGCACGAATATTATATATACTTACTTTTGAAATATTGCACAGTTTTTGCACAAATATCATATATGCTTATTTATTAAATATTCTCACGGTTTTTTCACGGATATCATATATATTTATTTATCAAATATTTTATATATAAATATATACACATATATTGATTAACTTTGGTTGTTTCATTATGTCGAATATTACAGAATTTGAATTTGAGGCTTTTGACATCAATAGAAACAACTATTTATCATGGGCATTAGATGCTGAAATTCATTTGAATGCAAAAGAGATTGGTGATACAATCAAAGAAGGAAATCTAAGTACAAGTCAAGACAAAGCAAAGGCTATGATTTTTCTTCGTCATCACCTCTATGAAGATCTCAAGATTGAGTAATTAAATATAACTCAGTCATGTTCAGAATTACCTGCAAACTAGAATTATGTGGAGAGAAAATCAGTGATGCCGTGATATTAGAAAAGACATTCTCTACTTTTCACGTGAATAATGTTGTCATGTAGACACAATATTGTGAAAAGGGATTTACAAAGTATTTTCAACTTATATCTTGTCTTCTTGTGGCTGAGCAAAATAATGAGATATTGATGAAAAATCATGAATCTCGTCCAACGGGTACTGCTCCATTCCCTAAAGCGAATGTGACATCTAATGATAAAGTACCACATCACGTTAACAATAATGGTAGAGGAAGTGGTTATAAACGTGAACGTGGACATGGACGCGGATATGGTCAAGGTCAATGCTTAGATTCTTCCTTTAAAAACTCATTTTCTCATCGAAAGATGGAAAATACATATGGTAACAAACACGAGAATACAACAAATGAGAATGTATGTTATCGTTGTGAGGACATTGGTCTCGTATGTGCCGTACACCAAAGCGTTTTGTTGAACTCTATCAACAATCGTTGAAGCAAAATGGAAACAAATCTTGTGTACGAGGATGGCGAAGATGACTTTGCATATGGTGATACAACTAACATGGAAAGTGATAATTTCCTCGTCTATAAGAAAAATAAATGGTTTTTCTTTTTAGATTTGATTTGGTGTTTTTAGATAATTGAATTGTGTTTGCTTGATTTCTTGCTTTTAATTTTCTTTCTCTGATTTTATTTTATGATTTATTTTATTCTTAGACATGATTAAAATTTAATTATTTGATTAAATTATTTTATGACCATTATTTCATTTATTTATATGAATATTTTGAATAACCCTCAAGTGTGGATAGCAATGAATGGTGAAGATTTATGCTTGGCAGACATCGCAACAACTTATACCATTCTTAAAAATAAGATATATTTTTATGAATTGACTATGAAAAGTGCCAATGTGAGTATTATATCTGGTAGTACAAATATAATTGAAGGATCCAGAAGAGCAAACATATTATTGTCTATAGGAACGCATTTTGAATTTATCGATGCATTATACTCTCCAAAGTCTCAACGAAATTCATCGAAATGGATATCATGCTGAGACAATAAGTGAAGGAAACATTGGATACCTATTAATCACAAGAGTAAACCAATGCACAAAGTGTATTTTAGAGAAATTATCAGCATTCTCCACTAGATTGTACTACACAAGATAAGCATAATGGGGACAAATTCTATAGTAAACCAGAATTTTACTGAAAATATTAATGTTTGGCATGACCGGTTAGGTCATCCGGGCTCAATAATGGTGCGAGAAATAATAAGTAATTCATGTGGATATCCATTAAAGAATCATAAGATTCGTCCTAATGATTTTTCATATGTTGCTTTCTGAAAGGGAAAGTTAATTATACGGACTTCACCAGCCAAGATAAGTGTTAAATCCATTAACTTTTTGGAACGCATACAAGGAGATATTTGTGGAATGATTCATCCGCCATGTGGAACGTTTCGATACTTTATGGTTCTAATTGACGCATCTACTAGATGGTCACATATATCTTTCTTTTCGGCCCGCAATCTAGCATTTACGATGCTACTTGCTCAGTTGATTAGATTACGAGCACATTACCCAGATTTTCCTTTAAAGGTGATTCGCCTTGATAATGCTGGTGAGTTCACTTCTCAAGCATTCGATGACTATTGTATGTCCATTGGAATAAGCATTGAACATCATATTTCACATGTTCATACACACAGTGGTTTAGTTGAATCATTAATCAAACATCTCCAAATGATTGCTAGACCATTACATATGCAATCAAAACTATCAATATTAGCTTGGGAACATGCAATACTCCATGCATCATCGTTAATTCGCATCAGACCCACAAGTAATCATCAATTCTCTCCCTCACAATTGGTTTTGGGTCAAGAACCAAATATTTCCCATCTAAAAAGTTTTTGGATGTGATGTATATGTCTCAATGGGTCCACCACAACGATCTAAGATGGGACCTCAAAATAGATTAGGAATATATGTTGGATATGATTCTCGTCAATAATTAGATATCTAGAGCCATCCACAGGGTATATATTTAAGGCTCGATTTGCATATTGTTATTTTAACGAGTTAGTGTTTCCAACATTAGGAGAAGAAAATAAATACTTGGAAAAAGAAATTAGTTGGAATGAATTATCATTGTCTTATCTTGATCCTCATACCAAAAAAAATGTGAAATGGAAGTACAAAAGATAATTTATTTACAAGCATAGCAAATTAGTTTCCAGACACATTTGCTGACCCAAATAGAGTGACCAAGTCACATATATCAGCTGTAAATGTTCCAATCATAATCAATATCCCATAAGGATAATATCAAACTACTAGTGAGTCTAAGGCACGCATGAAGCGTGGTAGACCTATTGGTTGCAAAGATAAAAAATCATCGGAAAGGAAAAGGAGCAGAGATTGACAATGGTCATACAGAAGAAGAAAAAGATTATGAAGTGACTCCTGAAGAGACATTAAACATAATAAAATAAGAAAACGAGGTACCTGATAATGAAGAGATCTCAATTAATTATGTCAAGTCTGGAATGAAATAGAACCGAAAGAAAATTGACGTTGATAATATTTTTGCATGCAATGTAGCAGTTGATGTTATAAATGAAAATGAGGATCATGAACCAAATTCTGTTGAAGATTGTACACAAAGGAATGATTGGCCAAAATGAAAAAAAAAAAAGCAATAGAAGCATAATTATAATCTTTAACAAAGAGAGGAGTTTTTGGACCAGTAGTCCGAATACATAAAGGTATAAAACCGGTGGAACATAAACGAGTTTTTTTAAAAAAAAAAAAGAATGAAAATAATGAAAATGTTAGATATAAAGCACGTTTAGTTGTCCAAGGATTCTCGCAAAGACCATAAATTGACTATGAAGAGACATACTCTTCTGTAGTGGGTGCAATTACTTTTAGGTTCCTTATTAGTCTGGCAATAAATGAAAGACTTGATTTACGTCTAATGGATGTCGTTACAACGTACTTATATGGACCACTAGATAGTGACATTTATATGAAAGTTCCAAAAGAATTCAAGCTACCAGAAGTAGCAAATTCATGTTCTCGAGAAGAATTCTGCATAAAACTGAATCGATCTCTTTATGGGCTGAAACAATCTGGAAGTATGTAGTATAATCTCCTAAGTGAAGACTTGTTAAGAGAAGGATACAAGAATGATCATATCATCCCATGTTTTGTATAAAGAGTTTTGAACAAGGATATATTATAATTGCAGTATATGTTGATGATTTAAATATTATTGGGACTTATGTAGAGATTTCACATACGGTGGAATATTTGAAAAAAGAATTTGCTATGAAAGATTTTGAACAGACAAAATTTTGTTTGGGACTAGAAATTGAGCATTTAAAATATGGAATCTTTGTGCATCAAACCATATACACATAAAATGTGCTTAAACGGTTTGTTATGGATCAAGCACATTCGTTGAGTAGTTCAATGGTTGCCAGGTCCCTTGATGTGACTAAAAACCCCTTTCGACCAAGAGAAAGTAATGAAGAAATTCTTAGTCCAAAAACATTATATTCAAGTGCAATAGGGACATTGATGTATCTTGCTAGTCATACAAGACCTAACATTTCATTTTCGGTAAATTTGTTATAAAGGTTTAGCTCATGTCCAACTCACAAACGTTGGAATGAGATTTATTCTTTTCTAAATCAAACAAAGAAGATATGATTGGTTAGCAAGGCTAAATCTTGGCGCTCCCTGAAGGAAACCATTGCAGGCACTTCATCTAACCATGCCGAGATTTTAGCTATTCATGAAGCTAGTCCGTGAGTGTGTACAGTTAAGATCTGTAATCCAACATATACGAGAATACTATGGTATATTTGCAGGAAAAGATCTTCCAACGGTGATGTATGAGGATAATGCAGCATGTATCGCACAACTCAAGGAAGGATACATCAAAGGCGATCGAAAAAAACACTATACCAAAGTACTTCTACACCCATGATCTACAGAAGAACGGTGATGTACGTGTTCAACAAATTCGTTCAAGTGAAAATTTGGCGGACTTATTTACCAAGGCGCTCCCAACTGCTACTTTTAAGAAGTTAATTCGTCAAATTGGATTACGTTGTCTCAAAGATTTCATGTTATGTACTCATCAGGTGGAGTAGATACGCGCTGCATTCTTTTTCCCTTGGCCCTGGTTTTTCCCACTGAGTTTTCCTGGTAAGGTTTTTAATGAGGCAACATCTTACGGGTATTAAGAATATTTCCTACAATGAACATCCAAGGAGGACTGTTATAGATAATTATGTGGATGCCCATTGGTATATTTGTTTAGATATTCTAATATATGCTAGATTCTTTTCTCTTAGTATATTCTCTTTCTCTTTGTTATATATATTTCTCTCATATCATATAAAATACCCACAATAAATAATTTCTTTTCACAACAACTCGATTTTATTTTTAAAATTCGACTTTTGTTTTAGATTTTGATTTTTCCGTAGATTTAAAAAAAAACTTGAATAGTAAAAAATGATTTATTAATTATTATTTTTTCAAAAAAAAATTGTATGAAAAATAAATAAATAAAAAAAATTTACCAAAACCTCGAGAAATAGATATTTTGAGTTTCCCTACTTTAAAGAATCACTTTTCTCAATAAAGAATAATCAAACCAACGTTAAACAATAAAATACCATAAATACTTTAATAATAAATCACAAGCATAAGCACCAAACTCCTTCTAGTAGAAAACAAGTTTAAAAAGAAAAGAAACTCACAGAGAAAGAGTTTCATCGACAACAAAAAAATCAGACCAGAAACTCCAAGTCTTAGTTTCTTACTCTTATTTTTCCTAATTCATATTGTAAAAAAGAAAAAAGAGTCAAAGACATAATTATACAAATCTTCTTCCTAGGATCGAATACACTACCAACTATCAACATTTTGTTAATATTCTTCAAACCATCTCAATATTTAGTAAAGTTCGAATACATTTCACTACCTTTGATCTTAAAAGTAGAAACATCACTATTAGAAAGCAATATATATATATATATATATATATATATATATATTAGATGTCGTGTTTGTTATTTCTCTAAACCACTTATGTGAATTTACTTTAGTATAATTAATTTCGGTTACTTCGGATATCCAAAATCTGTTTGGTTATTTCAGATATCCGAAATCCGTTCGGATATATCTGATCGCGTTCGGTTATCCGAACTAAATAAATATAATATACATTCTGATATTTTGTTTCATCCAAACCCGATCCAAACACGACTTTTCGAATTGGTTTCGGTTCAGATTCGGGTTTTGGATATTACACCCACATCTAGTTATTCTTAAGATATAAAATTAAAAGGCTGATAATCTAATTTCTCCTTTATAATATCAAATAATACCAGAAATACTCAAACTTAAGGTAAGTTAATTATTTTTTAACCCCATTTCATAGAAACTTATAAATCCCAAAAAAACAAAGTTTGAACCTGAATACATATACGCACCGGATTAATCGAGGTTGTTAGGAAAACCGTACTGAAACGAAGACAACCCATCTAATTCTCACAAGATTCATCTGTGGCCAAGTATGAAAAAAAATTTGATAGAATCTCGGTTTAAATTAACTGTACTGAAAATAAAAATGCAAATAGAGCACAAGAGTATACTTCCACGTTACAAAGTCTGAGTTATTATATTGATTTTGCATCCAACACAGAGAAACCAGTTTTAGGACAGAAACAAGGATCTGTAAGCATTTAGCTAGACATCATAACATTATCAATAGATTGAAGAGCTTGGTTTGCGAAAAATCTGACATCAACATCTGGATCTTCACTTAGCTCCACAAGCCCAGGACGAATCGTCTTCTCTACAACCTTTTTTTATCACCACAAACCCAAAAATTAAAACATATCCAAATGAATTTTGTACAAACCAAATTGATTTCTTACCGATTGATCGACTATTGGAATGATGGATTGAAGCACTTTAGCGACATTGAATTTGATGTTTGGAACTCTGTAGTAACGAAAAACTATTTAACACGTTTGAAGTAAATTGATTCAGAGTCTTAAAACTATTTCACAGTGAGAACTTACCTGTCTTTAGATGCAGTTATTAGTACGGGCAAGAGCTTGGAGCATGTGATCTCTGAGCCCATTACTGGTGCGAGAAGAGAAACCGCACGCAAAATGGTCATTCGGTATAGATAATGAGGGTTGTTAATCATCTCAAGAACCTGCAGTGTAGTGAAAGTCGCTATTGATTTAAAAACCTAAGAAGATAAACTCTCATTTTCTTTCCAAGTTGCAAAGATTCAAGACAAACCTGAGGAACTATATGTTGCATTGCCCATTCCGGACCAAATTCCTCAGCAAGTCGCTTGAGATTGTTTGCAGCAGCATCACGGATTGAGTGAACCTGAAGAGACCATAAAAAAAAAGGAGAGGTTTTGTCATTTAATCTGATTATTCCCATTACAGGTAGAGAGAGAGATAGTTAAACCTTATCTTGTAACCATTGCATGCAAAGAGCGCCAAGCTTATCGTCAAAAAATCCAACACCTAATTGATTTGCTAACAAAGGGATATACTCAATTATAGCAAGTCTAACTCTCCAGTGTCTATCTTCAGCAAGTTCCACAATTGCTGGTAACAAAGATTGTGATAGTAGATCAATCCCAATAACCTGAAACAATATCAAATATTGGAATCATCAACTGAAAATGAATGTGCGGAAAATATTGATTTAAAGTTAACATCTTGGGAGTAGAAAAAAAAAATTAAAGATTGGGTAAAATTGGTTCATGGTTGTAACAAACCTGATTCACTTGGTCAAGTTTGCTGATAATGTTCAAGCGTACATCAGGAAACTCATCTTTCAATAGTGAAAGAAATATTGGAAGGAGATGCTCAATTGTTGCTTCCTGCAATGCAAAAAATCAATTATCTTGTAATACATTGATCACTGTTTGTGCACTTTCTAGGAATAAATTAGTCACTTAAGTATTTTATTTTCTTAAAGATGACATTCAACAAAAAGATATATATACCGCTTAACTACAGTAAGAAGAAAGATTAAAGAGAGTCATAAACATAGCTGAATATTAAGAGCGTATGCCATGACTGTAGAAACAGTACATTTGTATTTAAAACTCTCTTACCTTACCCAAGACTGGAGCCATTCCCATTATAACCGAAGCCAATGCAGATCTGACATGCTGAGAAGAGTCTGATGATAGCTCCTACACATAGAATTCAAAGAAACTATTTAGTAATTAAACCCAGTATACAAATGATACTCTGAAAGAACTTGAGAACAAACACATACCTTCACGCAAGGGAGAATATGCTGGATAGCAAGTTCAGGGTTTAGAATCCCACAAAACTTAGTAACTTTTCCAGCAGCTGCTATGCGTACTTCAGCCTCATTGTCACGAAGTAGACGCACAAAAGCAGGCACCAGGTCCGCTCTTAATGTAAAAGAGAAAGTAATATTAAGAAGTAAATAGCATCATCAATATCGATCAGTGTACATCAAAATTCTAAGTACCTAATACCTTTGCAGGGGTTTCTGAGAGTTCAAATTAATCATGTTTATTATCTAATGGTAATGAACTATATTAAGCAGGATGCATTAGTTTTAACCATAACTTTCTTACCTAGTTGGCTCAGGTCCCACGGCTTCACAAAGCTCATAGAGCTGATTTGCAACCATATAGCGCACACGCCAAGACTTATCCTGCTCAGTAACAAGTACAAAGATTAGACATCAAGTAAATGAAGCTTTTCCAAAGATCATCAGCATTGAAGCTTTATAATTTTCACACATAAGCACCTGCGAGAAATTAACAATCACGGGAAGAATGTGTGCAACACAGTCCTGGGGCTCCAACAATTTACCAAGAGCAGCACAACCCTCAACAGCCAATAATCTAACAGAATCTTGATCTGACATGAAAGTCAATAAGGAAGACGAAGAACCATAAGTTCAAATAATGTTAGATGTATGGAAAATTATATTCATGTTTAAGTTCAGCTAATGCTTAGTGTGCAAACCATCAGTTTAGGCTGGGAATTACTTTTGGTACATTTATCACACACAAAAAACAGTGTTTAAAGGTTTGAGAAAAACATGTTGAACAAGCAAAGCCAGAGTGTGAACCATATCAGGTAAGTAGAAAATACCATCTTGAGTAAGATACTCAAACATGGACATAATGTCTGTCTTCAAATGTGCTGGTTCAATTGTAGCAGCAAATTTCCCTAGATTAGTTGCTGCAGCTCTCCGCACCATTGGCATATCATCTTGACAGAGCTGGGTATAAACTGATCTTAACTCGGTCTTCAACATATCAGGGGCGCTTAGGTATGCAATATGGAAAACCCCACAAGCTGATACTCTGGCTGTGAACCACTCACCAGCTGCAAGTCGCTGTTAAGTAATAGGGGATATTCAGTAATCACTTATATCAGTGAGATATTATGCAATATATTGCGGCATAAAACAAATCTCAAGTACTTAGGTTCCTACAAGCATGGAAGATCACCTACACAACCAGAAACCAATGTGATTACAATTCTAGACACCACATTTTACGCTTACATTTTCTGATGGATAACACCTAGTTCAACCAGTGCGGTATTGGTTTCTTTCTAACTCCCCTTTGGACTAAAAGAGGAAAACTGAAAACGGGGAGAATAAATTACAACTTCAAAACTTTAGGAAACAAACAACAGTGAGCTACCTAAAAACTACATTAAACTTCACCAGTCTAATAAAGCCCCTTGAGTAACATCAAAACTAAATATCAAAATTGATGGAAATAATGAAACCATAAGTTGTGTACATTATCTAACCTTGACCACTGGTATGAAATGATCAACCAAGTCACTCTCCTTCATCTGAGAACCAACTTTGCAAAGAGACTCTACAGCTTTCTCCCTCACACAGGTTTCTTCAACCGTTGAGAGAGTTTCCAAAGGTGGAAGTAGAACATGTGCATGCTCAACACCTCCAACATAAGGAATAAACACTCCCAATTCTTCAGCCATTGCCAGTAGCACCTCATCATCATCATCATTATTTTCACTAAGAAAAGGGATTAACTCCTTTCTGGTCCTCTCTTCTCCAAGAGCACGAGCAATTGTAGAAAGCCTTTTAATGGAATTCAATCGAAGCTGTATATCATCGTTTTTTAGCTCATCTATAAGCACAGCAATAGGGTACAGCGGCTCATCAATCGTAGACATCCTGTTTCCTTCAACAAATTCCTATACCAATACAGAAGATTCAAAATAAATAACATTGAAAGAAAAGAAAATAACCCTATAACTTCACAGTATGACTTTACAATGGGTAAGATTTACACATTACACACGAGCAATTGCTCAAACTTCAAGCAGCAAAGGTGAGAAAATCTACATAGCCCAAAATCTATTCACAAACTCACTCACATATTGAATTAGAGATCGAACAACAGATGGGGAAAAAAAATCAATTTCTGGAGAAAGATTATGATCCAAATGTAAACCTAACCCAGATCTTAGTCAATAATTAGGCGAATAATCTACTTTTCTATCAAAAAATACGATAATCCGGAAAGCAAACACCACAATCAGACATAATTAGAATCTTAAAATTTGGCTGCTTCCCATTTCAATTCAGAGTGAATACTTCCTACCAACTTAAAATTCGACATAGAGACTACTATGCCTCAATTTACTAAGAAAGAGGTAGAAGATCTAAACAAAGCAGCAAGAACCTACTCTTGAAGTTCATACGAATTTAATGAGATGATCAAATTCGTCGGGGGATCAGAAGAACGAGAGCGAGTGAGAGATTTTTTTCGCGAAGCTGTTTCCTAGCGACTACCATCTTCAAGCGCTCACTTTATTGGGCCTAACAATCTATAAATGGGCTTTTAAGCTTTATTTAGTCCATATGCTTATTGTGTTAAAAGTAATTACACTGTTCTAGATTTTTTAGTCGGATCGGCTAGAAAGAAAAAAAATTGTGTTTTTTCTTTGTTGATATTTTTTTTTGGTGAGTGCTTCACAATTTTTCTGCGGTAAAGAATTGTGTTTTGGTGATGAAAAAAACTACAAAACATGAAATTAACCGTTGTAATAAGTAAATTAATGAGAAAATATCAATAAAAATCCATAAAAATTTTAATCATGATAACTTTTTTCCATCGATCTCCTCTTTCTAAAAAAAGAACTTTAAATGTCGAAAGGTAAGAGAGTAACTGGTTTTTTTCATTTTTCCACAATCCGATTTCTAAGGATTTCAACTTTTCCACTATCCATTTCTAAGGATTTCAACAGTTTTTCTCTTTGTTATCAAGTGATTTCCGATTTCACCTTCTCAATTGACGAAAACCTTAAGGTAAGCTTCAGGATTTGGGTTTTTTTTGGTTTGTGGGTTTTGATTTGGGGTTTTTTTTTGTTTCGATTACTTATATAGATTTGTCATTGTTTTTGTTATTTGTTGCAGAGAAACAATGGGACCACGTACAAAGAATGCAAACTTCCCACTTATTCGAGACAACGACGAAGTAGAAGCTTCAACGGCGGCGGAGTTACCAGAGGCAGAGGCGTCGGAGGCATCAACAGAGTCAAGATCATAGTCATCTGAAGAGGTAAGGTTTTTGTTTTATGATAACTAGAATAACTAGAGATTTCTAAGTTTTAGTAGGATTAACTAGGTAGAACTACATTTATAGGATTTAACTTGGTTTAACAATGTTTATTGGGTATAACTAGGTTAGCTTGGCATTACTATCGTAAATGGGTATAACTCGGGTTAACTTTGAGTAACTAGGTTTACTGGGTATAACTCGGGTTAACTTTTTTTTTACAGCTTGGTGAGCCAATGCAGACGCTTGAATTTTTGTTCCGACCAAAACATTTCAGGAACTATTCCAAGATTTAAATATTGTGTCATCTGAACGATGTCGTTAACTTAATAAAAGGTCTAGGGGGAGCCGAGTTGAAGTGGTTTGAACAGAGTAGGCAATTTTGACACTTTTTCCCACATGCCCAAGGAGAAGATCCATAGACTTTTGAGGATGTGGACACTGGTTGTTTGGACAGTGAAGACAGAGAAGCGATGCGAAATATGCTTCGTGGTAAATGACATCCCTATAAAATACTCAATAAGAGAACACAAGTTGCTATGCAGGTTGGATTGTCATCACTACCTTGCGAACTACAAGGATTTGGGTAGTTCAAAATTTGTGCAAAAGCATTTTGGAAAGGGTGTGAAGCCCAATAGTGATTAAGTAGAGGAAAAGTTGTTGTCTATGAAGGGATCGTCTAATGATAAAATGAAGATGGTCGTATTGTACTTCTTATCAACCGTCATTTATCAGCGGGTGAAAAGCGGATGCATTGATTCATTCATAGCTAATATAGTGAATGACTTGGACGTGGTTGACTCATTTCTGTGGGAAAGATTGATGTTTGGTGATACAATCAATGAAGTGGTCAAGATACTGAACCGCTTCTCGAATGAGATCAATAAGTCGGCTACGATACCCGGCTTCGTAGTGCCACTAGAGGTAAACTGTTTTTTCTCGGATTCATAAACTAGGATAATTGTAAATAACCAGGAATGATTTGTTTATATATTGTGTAGATTTTGTCATTTGAATGCATTAGTGCATTGAAGGATACATTTCGTGAACGAGTAGAAGCTACATTCCCACATTCCCCAAGGATGTGCAAGTGAAAAAATTTGGACCATGGTTCCAAATGATATCATTTATCCGATTTGTACACAAAATTGGGTGAATCGAAGGTATAAATTACTTGTATTGGAGTAACTAGCAGTAACTAGGATAACTAGTTAGAGAGTAACATGGAATTCTAGGGGGTAACTAGGATAACTAGTTAGAGAACAACATGGAATAACTTGGAGTAACTAGGAATAATAACTTGTCCAGATTCTAAAAAACTAGGAATAACTGGGATAAACTTTGAATAACTTGGTGTAGCTTGAAATAACTTGGAGTAACTTTGTTTAATTTTCAGGAAATTTACAGCATTTTGTAGGCGGATGAGGATGAAGAGGTGATGTTGTCAACGCCTTCACAAAGATCTGGAAAATGATCAACCCGATCCAATCATGGACAAATGGGCAGAAATTCTGAAAAGAGAGGATATTTGGTGGGAAGATTTGATGAGAAAAGACATTGAAAATTTGATTGAAAAAAGGAAACGTCGAAGAAGAGTCTCAGGAAGGCTTAGCAAGACTGGAAGCAAAATTGTTGGGTTGGACGAGATTGAGAAGATTGATAGGTTCAGGTTTTAATTCTTAAAACTACACTGCAGAGAACAAATCCTGGTAGTATAGTAAAGAGTCGAATCCCACAAGGACCAGATAGTGCGACTCTTAGTTAAAAATCGATTCTAGCTAAGATAAAATAAAAGAGGGATTGTTTTCGAAACGATTGAAAATTAAAGCGAATGATTAAAAACAAATGTAAACCAATGAAATAAAACGTTAGGCGATAGGAAAGTTCCACATGTATTCAGGTTTGAAGTTCAGGTTGACAAACAAGATTTCCAATGAAAATAGTTTTCAACTCAAAATATGACAATAGACTAATCTCCTCCCGAAGTATTAGATCCCTATGATAGAATTTCTAGAAATAAAGACTAACTTTCTCCCGAAATATTAGATCTCTAAATTAGACTATTAAATCATGCAGTGATTACAAATCTGATATGTTCAAAAGCATCAAAGAAAATACTCTCGCAAGCAGAGACACTTATTCATCTAGACTAGGTCAGATTAAATAAATCAAATCCTTTTGTATTTATTAACCTAAAATCATGAACTAGGTGATCAAGCTAATTCAATCAATGATAACAAATCTAGACTAAGGACCTAACAAATTGAATCCATTAAAGTCAAACCCTAACCATCAAAACTTGTTTTTCCTGGGAATCCTTAAAACCTAACAAAGAGACTACTCAGATATAGTCAAGCAATCAACAATCATCAATAGAGAAAACATATTTAAAAACCATATTTAATAGAATAATAAGAGAGTTCAGAATTCTTCTTCAAATACAGGTGTCAGGATTCGTCTCTCTCAGAAAAGCTCTCAAAAGTAATGAATTGTAAATTGAATTGTGTTGTGTATTCTCAATTGTGTATCTAATAAAACTCTAAGCCTCTAGCTTATATAGAGTTAAAAAAATAAAAAATATAAAACCTAATAAGAAAAACCAATGACAAGTCTTGAGGACGGAAACGTCTTTGGAAATCTTCAAATAATCTCGTGCATATGGATCGATCGATCTGACGTCCTTTACTTTCACGGATCGATCGATCTAAATGTGGATCTATCGATCCTAACTTCCGTAAGTTTGATAATCTTCTAGATCGATCGATCTACTCCATCACGTGTTGCACATGTTTTTTCTGCGAGACAGCTTGACTAATCTTCAATAAAATCGTCATAACTTTTGATTCCCTCGATGGATTGACCTCAAATCACTTTCATATGAAAGCTAACTCACATGGCCGGTTAGAGTTAAAATCTCAGATCATTCTAATCAGAGAAAAATATCCAAATGTCGATTAAATTTTGGCTCTTTTACTGAACTCTGCTTCTACATTCGCCAAATCGCATCCATTTTGTACACAAATCCATATTTTTACTCCAGAACGTCCAAAACCCCTAGAAACATGAAAATATGCCAAAAACATATGGAAAATACTCGAATGATGCCAAATAGCAAGTATAAATATCCACGAAAATCAACAAAATCGAGTGATATTAATTTCCCCAAACTTAGATCTTTGCTTGTCCTCAAGTGAAGCAAGACCCAATCTAGAGAAAAGGTTTTGAAACCACACAGGAACTCTCAGAATCTCAGCAACCTCAAGCATAAATATCAAAACTTAAAAGACATCGATCCTAAACAACCACTATGAAAGAACTGTTTACCATCACATAACTAAAAGCATGTTTTCTACTGTAAATCCAACATCAATCAAACTATCAAGTCATCTCAACCAGCTCATTAAGTTCAATTTAGTTAAGATAAATGAATTCTCACTTATGGGGTGTCGATACAATGCACAAAAGCACATCTTTTATCAAAATGCTCATACCAAACAGAGCATCAATCGACTTCTGATCCTAACCCTTTCCCCCCCCCCCTAAATCACTTCTCTTTTTCTCTTTTTTTTATTACTGCTTTTCTTTTCTTTTCTTTTTCGCAATTATGCGCTTTTCTTTTCTTTTTACTTTTTAAGCAGACGACAATTCGTTGTGGTTGTTGACTACAGACTTCGAGGTCACGCTTTCAACCCTTTTTCTGAACCGTTTTTTTTTTCTTATTTTCTGAAGGGAGAGAGAGAAAGGATCCGGATCATATTGAAAGAACTTGTCGGTTTTACAGAACATTGAAGAGCAAGGCACTTAGCTTTCAAAGTATCTTACCACCACAAGCAAGAGAAATTAAGTTCAAATTAAGTCCAATCATGGCAGAGCTAGCTTCAAATCATCAACAATCCAAAAGAGTCAGACTTTCATAAATAAAACAATCATCAATGGGGTTCCAATCCTAACCATATCAGTTAAATCTAGGCTAGTAATCTAAAAAGATCAATACTATACTCACATTATGCTGGTTATCATCACAGATTCTGGTCATTGTTCTTTCGACTCGACTAGACACGACTAATTCAAAAACGAAAATTTTTGAAAATTTTCACCAAACTGATGAAACATCAAAAAGACACAAAACATGGTTAGTAGCTATACTTCTTCCCCCATACTTAAATCACATTGTCCTATTGTGAAAATAAACTCAAGAGAAAAAATAATGACCATAAAATAAATAGATAAAACGAATAATTCAAATGATATAATTTATTTTTTTTAATTAAATGAAAGAACAAAATCGTCCATCACTTATTTCATTAATCAAGTGGACGTGAGATTAAAATATCAACTACATATTGTGTTTTTAGCATTTGGGACACATGAAATTTTCGTCCCAAAATAATGGCATTAGTTAAATAGTTAAAAGTTGATTTTTATATTTTTCACGACTTCAAGTCAAGTCCGATCAAGGTAACTTATTTGCTTTTTGTCACCAGTTAATTTATTAGCTTTAGAACACACAAAAATTTTGTGGTCTTAATTTTTAGAATCCATTGAATATTTTCATACATTTTTCCTTATACACTAATTTTAGAAATAAAAAAAATTAGTCCTTTGGATCATTGTCTCTTTGTCCACCCATTTTGGTTCGGGTGTGCTTCAAATAGTTGCTTTCCACTAAATTTATATCCAAATGCCTTTTTTGTATGTTAACTATAGGCATGTCCATTTTGGGCCGGGTAACCCGAACTGTCATGTGTCTGACCTGTAATTAGGGTAAAGATCGGGTATAAGTAAGGATAATTACATGTTTGGATCAAGATTAAATATTAAACGGGTAATTGATAATTATTTGGATACCCGAATTACCCGTTTACATAACTAACTTAAAAAATTATTTTAAAATTTTAACAATAATGATAAAAAATATATAATCTAATGAACGTTAATAAACTTACAAAATCGATTATTTTATAGCATATTTTAGATTTTATTACCATTTTATTCAATTTTATAAATTAAAAAAATAGAATATTATAGTCAAACATTATACTATTTTCAAATTTTAATACACATATTACTCAAATTTATATAATATATTACGAATTTGGGTATTAAACGGTTATTGTTTTAGCTACACGATCTTTACCCGAACCGTACCCACTATTACTGGACCCTTAATTTTAAGAGTGTTTTGAAAATTAATTTCTCATTTCCAAACTACATGTATCCGATCCCTACCCGCTATTTGAAATGGATGCCCATAGTTTATTCTCTTTATTTTCGCTCTATAAAGGAAATTCGAGGATATTCTATGTTAAAATTGATATAAATGAATTTATTGCCATTTTCTGTCAAAGGAATTCATGTCTTGATTAAGATTACGAGGTTTTCAACATTTACTAGTTACTGTTGGTGCACAAAAAATAAACTAGTTACTGTTTCTTCTTTTGGGCGTAATGGTTGTCCACGAGAGACCGTCACGGTATATCTAGAATGTTCATAATATATTCAAAGATGGCCTCATGATTTACTTACAAGTTACTTTTCTGACATTTTAAGTTCTTTTAGTAATCATTTTCTTGATTGTGATGTCGCAACAAACAATTGTGAAAATAATAAAAAAAGATGTAGCAACTAACAAGTAAACCTTTAATTTTATTTTCTCAAGAACTGTTATAATATCCAAACAATTCTATCTTCTAAGGAGATAAATCGACACTTCATATGGATGCACCAGCATGGATGCTTTCACGCGAAATTTGAAATGTATTATCCGTAATAAAAAAACATAAAAATAGTAAATGCGATAGTTTACACGCACAATATAAAAATAATAAAAACAAAATATATGACCAAAAAATGGCGGGGAAAACACATAAACAAGATCTGCAGAGAAACATGATATTTGTGTACCAATTAACTGATTCATATATTTCATCTTCTTGATAAGAAATGTAAAAATGATTCAAATATATAAGTTTATTTGCTCTAATACATACTTTCGTATGATTAGTTGGCGAGAATAAATATTCTATTAATCAAACCAGACGAGACGTATCAGAAGACATAACTTAAATCATCAAAGTTTACCCACCTCCAACCATATCACACCAAATCTGATCTTATGCAAAATTAATATATCAACACTTAATAAATTAAACATATACCGTAGTAAAATACTTTATTTTAACAAAACTATTTAAAATTAGTATTATTAAAACCATTAAATAATAAAAACTATATTCTTTTCAGTGTGTTAGTTGTATGGTGTTGTGTTTTTAAAGAGAAAAATTTTATAATGCTAATACTATAACAAAATGGTATGTTAAGAATTAGAGATCCTCTAACATGTAAAAAACAATGATGCTTTCTTCTAAGGGAGGTCATTTTAACTAAACCGAACTGAATCTAACCAAAGTCGGTTTGCCTAATTTAGTTTAGTTTACTCAGTTAATTCGGTTTTGGTGAATTATTTAGTTCGGCTTTTTGTTCGGTCTGTCAACAATTTTATTTTACACTACATCAACCAAACGAAACAAAATTTGCTAAAATTAACCAAATAAACAAAAAAAAGAGACCAAAATTAAAAAAACCAAAAATTAACTAAAATATAACCGAATGAAACGTATTTTAGATTCTCGAACCGAAAAAACAAAACTTCAAAAACGAAAACCAAAACGAAAAACCGAGTACCGAAACAAAGTCATATTCAATTCAATTCAGCAAAACAAAAACAAGTGACCGATAAAGCCGAAAAATTGGAAAAACCAGATGCCCACGCCCCTACTATATAGCTCACAGATACTTGCACATTCTGTATTGACACTATTCCTGTGTTCTACGCAATGACAAAATGCTTAACAAAATAAGAATACTATACTACAAAACTAAATAAAATTTGTAAACCTAAGACTACTTCTACCCTGCTATGCTAT